>VWZG01012343.1:183350-385264 GCA_013396735.1 Grallaria varia | reverse complement strand
CCTGCTCCCATGGAGTCCCTCCTCCCCCTCCTTCTGCACCGACTTTGGTGTCTGCCTGTTATCCCACGTTCTCGCTCTCTGGAATTTCTTCTGCGCAACAACCCTCTATTCTTAAATGTGTTGTCACAGAGGTGTTACTGTGATCTCTAATTGGCTCAGCCCTGGTCAGCTACTGGATGTCCCTCCTGGAGCTGGCTATCATTGGCTCTATGGTACAGGGGAAGCTTCTACCAGCTTCTAACAAAAGCCACCCCTGTAGCCCCCCCACTACTAAAATTCAGCTACAGAAACCAGGAGGACACACATTTATCCAGCTGTGGGCTGGCCATTTTGTGAGAGATAGTATCAATAACTCTACTGAAATCCTAAAAGATTAGCTTATTCCTCCAGTTCCTAATAGCTTGTTGTACCCTTCTGTACAGCTCTATAATAAACTCAGTAACCAAGGCTAGAATATCCAAACTGAAGAGGAGTCACCAGAATATGCAAAAACCCCCCTAACAAATGAACCAGGAGATGGGGATTATGTTACTAGTTTTCTTCATTGTACTTGAAGCAGGTTTTCCACAGTCATCATACAAACATGTAGTTGTCTTATTAGAATTTCTAGTAGATTACATTGTTGAAGTGTTCTGGAAGTCTGGTCACACTGTCAGAAATCTGTTACCATAGATCCTTGTAAGACTAGATTTACTATAGTTCTATGGCCAAAAATCTGCTTTGCATTTCTAGATTCATGTATGTGGAGAAAGAACTTGCTGTCAATTGAGGCAAATTTCCCCCAGCTGTAAAATACTTTATGCTAAAGTTATTTTTCAGAGATCTTTCTTCTTCTGTTTCCTTCCTAATACCCTGAAATAAATCCCCTCAGTCTAATGTTCTTATCTCTTTTCATTGGTGAATTTCCTCTCTTCACTCCTGCTTCCTTAGCTGTCCCCAAATTTCCTTCCTAAATCCCTTCTGTCCTTTACTAACCTCCTGTTGTTGCTCACCATCCACTGCAACACTTTCAAAGCAGAGAGGAAAGATGCACACAGTAAGAAAGTGCATATTATCCTCTAAGTATTAGAGGTTCATTTAATCCAAATTTCCACCTCTTAAATCAATCCCTGGTTTATCAAATCCAGAAAATAAAAACATTTACTCAAGAACAGTTGAGTGAGATCACTGTACACGTGGAAGAGTGGAACACAGCTGTTCTCACTGTCATCTGGGGTTTTGTTTTCACTTCTTTTTCATCTAGGGGTGTAAGCTGTGAGTTTATCAGCGACAGGGAACTTGGATTAGGAGGTAGTCATGTGGGAGTACCTAAGTGTACCAACCCCTTCTTGGGCAGCAGTGCAGGGCAAATGGTATGTTTGATTGCTCTGTAGAACCAGAATATGCCCAATATAACAGACCAGGTACCTAGGCCCTGACCAGTAGCCTAACAGAATAAAAAGATGTGTTTCACAGATACTGGCATGGAAGTCCAGCCAACAGGTAGAATACTAAATGCTGCCTATAACAGTGAAGTACCCATCAGAGATCTGTTAATATTAAGGCTGTCAGTTTTGAAGAACAAATGTGCCTTTGCAAGGCTGAGCAAGGCTGAGAACACCTTTAGGTAAAATTATTGCTCAAAACTGCTTTACATAGTATTGAGGAGGCAGCAATAGCAGTTTCCAGCGCCCAAGGACATGGTATCTCCTCAGTGCTGGGTAACAGCCCCGTGCTGCTGGTGCACCAAGAAGGCATGTATTTTATTTTGCCATTCTGCTACATGGCCCATTTTTTTGGCGGATAGCAACTATTCAATGTTTCTCTGGATTTATTTGGCTGCAAATGCATCACGATACCAACTGAATCATGGTTCAAACTCTCAAATGTCAAGACTGGGGCTGATGACATACTGCCCAAGGAAGAGAGAAGATACTAAGAATAAAGACATCTAAGCCAGATTGTTACAGGGTACAGGAGTGATATATTTGACAAATGTGCAGAATCCTAGAAATAATTACTGGAAGGGACCTCTGTGGGTTTGCACAATCCATCCTTCCACTCAGACAAGGACTGCTGTTGGCATGGGTCAGCCATAGCTTCGTCTATCTTGGTTTTGAAAACCTTAAGGGACTGAGATTCATCAGCCTCTCTGGACGGGCCTGTTCCAGTGCTGCATTACACTTCTAGTGGTTTAATTAATCCTTAATGTCTAACCTGAACCCCAGTCCAGATGTGAGGAGATAAAGTGGCCAGCTATCATGGCTATTGCCTTCAGTAGTAAATAAACTTATGTCAATAATCAAATAAAGACTTAGGACAAGTTTAAAAAATCTATAGGAGTTGGAAGAAGAACTTAAATGCCTTGGAGAACTGTGGAGACAGTACTGAATGCTGCACCCTTATAGTAGAAACTACTAATCAGTGAAATTAAGTGTCACATCAGGAAAATTTAGTATGGAAAGGGGCAGCAAAATCAAAATTGATGAGTAAAATAGAATCAACAGATTATCATACAGAGAATAGGGATCTCAGCAGGTGAAAGTAAATATTGCAGCAGTAGCAAGAAGAGGGTTTAGGACTCTTGTTCAAAGACTGCTTTACTGAGGGGACTCTGAGGCTTAAGCAGCCTAGGGGAACTCATGGTAATCATTGCATCTCACTGTGCTTTGAATACCAACAAGAGAGCACCCCCATGAGCAGGCAGTGGAGGAATGCTGTCTTAGAGCCTGCCCGGAGTCTTGAGAGATCTCTGAGATCTCTAGGAGGTAACACTGGAAGTGGGATCATAAATGCATTTGGCTGTAATAAAGTACATGACTACTGAATTTTTGTGATTTAAGTGTTAGATATAAATCAAATTTTAAATGTAGATAAGTTCTGTAAATATAGTTTGAAGAACAACTATCAGACGATAGATGAAATAATGAACATATTGACATGCATTCACTGCACTTCTAGAGAGGTCTTTGCTATTTCTGACTCTTTCATTTCTCACTCTCAAATTGCTGGTTCTCACAGAAGCTTGACCTCTATCATCTGTTGTCTCTCCAGCTGTCCCTTTCATTACAGTTTCTATTTATCTACCACTAGTTTTCCAGGTGCACATCATTAGAAATGCTTGGTTTCTCTCCCCTTATTTTTACACATCTTTTGAACAGCAATACCGTTCATTTAATTCTTAATTTCTTCCTTATTGCTATAACTGCAAATATAATTTTCTTCTCCTTTTTTGATTCTGAGTCCTGTATGCACCTCTCTTTAGATTACCCCACAGCCATCCTTCTTTACAGCTACTGTAGTTATAACCCTTCTGATAGTTCTGTATCCTCAGACCTTTAGCTATGAGATACATTTTAATGCCCATATGCCTTAAAAACTGTTCATTCACCTTTTTTCAAAAGCTTTTGCAACTTAAACAAAGCTGGAGTTTGTGTGATCCTTTACCTGAAATAAGATGCCATAGATCCTACCATTGTGTCTAATGATCTGATACGAGCACTCTGACCTTCAGTATGATAGAATGCAGAATTTAATACAGCCTGATTTAAATATAGTGCTGTAAATAGCCAGTCAGAATTATCAGCTCCTTTATTTGCGTATGCAGATGAGACTTCTTTTTTTTTAGTGTTACAGTGTTTCAACCAGTGTATAGCAGTGGTTCCAGCATTATTCTTATGGTCAGGACTACAAATACTTAAAACCTGCAGCAAACAGTGTAATGAGAGATGTGAGAGAACTGAGCAGAATTACAGAATCATGGAATAAGTTGAGTTGGAAGGCACTCAAAAGGATCATCGAGTCCAACCCTTAGCCCTGCACAGGACCATACCCTAGGGTCACACCACGTGTCTGAGAGTATTGTCCAAATGATTCTTGAACTCTGACTTCAGGACCTGGCAAAAAGGTCACATCTTTATAGATATAATGCCTATATAAATGTTTAGATATCCTAATCTTAAAGCCTATACTTAATCCTTATAAAAATTAAGGCTGTGTTTCAGGGGTTTATAGGCCAGGAATATTCCTGAGACTGTGTTTCGATTAATTAGTTTTGGTTATGAGATTGAGGAAGCTAATGAAAGATGAGTCGAAAGATGAGGGTTGTTTCTGCATGCATCAGAATGTGCTGAATGCGAATTTATTGCCTCATGAGCAAGTGGTGTAGGAGGTGACTTCATACTCTGTTCCTGTCTTCCCTAGCATCAGTGCAGTTACTATGTGTTTACTGAACTAGTGCATTTAATGCTGAGAACACAGGTAGATGGTGGATATCACATATCATGATGTTTGTGCTGTGTGTGAACATACAAAGTTGGAGGCTGAGGGGAGACTCATTGCAGTTACAACTTCCTTGTGAGGGAAAGAGGAGGGGTGGGCACTGATCTCTTCTCTGTGGTGTGACCAGCGACAAAACCCAAGGGAATGGCCTGAAGTTGTGTCAGGGGAGGTTTAGGCTGTATATTAGCAAAAAGGTTCTTCACCCAGAGGGTAGGTGGGCACTGGAACAGGCTCCCCACGGCAGTAGTCACAGCACCAAGCCTGAGAGAGTTCAAGAAGTGTTTGGATGATACTCTCAGGTGCATGGTCTGACCCTTGGGGAGTGTCCTGTGCAGGCTTAAGGGTTGGACTTGATGATCCTTGTGGGTCCCTTCCAATTCAACATATTGTGTGATTCTGTAATTGTGCTACTCATCATGGAAATAACTTTTATTATTTTTCAGTCAAGACTTCTGTGGCTCAAAATGCATGTAAAACATACTGGTCTAAGCTCAGAGTTACCATAAGAGGATTCTATTCTGGTTGGATTGGGAAGAACTGCAGCTAATTTCTGCAAGTCTGAATTTAGCCCTGGAGTTTTATTTATGCTATGTCATCCCTGAGATAAAGCTCAGAGGTTCCCTGATCCTCTTGCTATGATAAATAAATTTTACACACCCATAGGCACTTCTGATCCACCCATTTTATGCATTTTCCAAGCCGTAGCCTCTTTCTTCTCGAACAGATGATTTTATTTTACTTCATTTTATTTTTAAGGGATTTCCTGGGGATGGGAGGGATTTTCATGCATGGAGAACAACTGTTAAACTGAATCCTCATTATAGTAATATCAAGTGGCTGGTTTAAACTGCTGACCACCCATCTGAGTCATTATACTAAATGTTCTTTGCTTCTGGGCACCTCCCTTTCTGTGCATGCCACAGTGATGCGAGAAGAAACACAGAGGTTTCTGTGGGATCTTGACGTCTCACCAAAGCACCAAAGGGTATGGACTGCATGGGTTTGTAAGTGAGTCTCTTCCCATAGACTGCAATTCACCCGATGGGTCTGCTGGTACAGTACAGTTGTAAAAATACATAGATCAGAAAACTGGAATAGAACTGGAACAAGTTTTAATCAGCTGTTTGTAAATGTGTACATATACTTTAGAAACTGTGTCTTTGAGAAAGCAGTATGCAGGTAACAGGGACCGTAATGTGACTCCTAAAATATACTGCAGTATAAAGCATACACAGCATAGCATATCTCATGCTATCAACATAGCCTCAGCTCCTGGGGAGGACATGCAGCTGCTTTATAAAAGGCAAACTTTGGAGGCAGCAAAGATCACATTATTTTGTCATAGGGGCTGTTGTCCTTTAGCCACCCACAACTTCAAAACCTAAGGTGGCGCATTTTTCCGCATTTGTATAGGAATGTGCCTTTCTTTCCTCTTTGCTGTTACACACGTCCTGGCAAGTCTAGCACTTGCTTTGGGATGTCTACTGGCCATCTGCTAGGAGGTATGTTTAAATGTGTGCATACAATGCTTTCATTGTGGCTGGGTTATTTTGGTTTTTATTAAATATGAAATCTGAAAGGACACTACACAGGTACAGACCCATCAACTCCTGGACATATTAGGCAATGGTCTCAGTGGAATCCCAGAACTTCCAGAGAATTAGCTGCACAGAATGGGTTAGTTAAAAAATATATTTATCCTCAAATGATAACTAGAAAACCCAAGGGAAAACAGATTTTATGGCAGCTGTTTTTCTCCCCTTGACTGCTCTGTTTTCTCTTTGTACTGCTACTCTCTCTTACCCTCAATTAACCAGTTCTTGATAACTGCCCAACTTTGCAAAATCAAGCATTTAATCATAGACGAACGCTGAACTTTCTTCTTCACAGAACAGTTTAGCTTCTGAACCTTATGCTCTGTCTTTCTCTTCCCCTACTTTTGCATTTCCCCAGTCTTGCAATCAAACTTACTTTAAATATCTCTAAGTTTAATGCCTTTCTGTCCTATATTATTCCCTATGATGATGAATTAGCATGAGTGGAAAATGAGGCCAGTTTTCTGTTTCCATGTCAGGACTCCTAGGCTGCACAGTTATAAACTATTTGTTAGTTTAGAAAACTTGGAGCTGCTTGTAGGGAGACCATGCAGGTTTTGACTTTGAAGCAGAAGGAGACTATTTTTTGCCTCATTTTTGGAGAGCAGGATGCCAGACAAGTTGAAATGCCTTCGTTACAGTATTCCTTTCTCCATAAGAAACAGGAAAAATCTGCTCCCTGTCTCACCGTGGGTTCTGGCTCTAGTCTGATAACTCATCCACAGCTAATTTCTATGGTTTTCCTTTTCACTCTCCTTCCACTACAAGTTGAACAAATGATATACTTAACTGACAGGCTGTTTCACCCGTTTCTGCTAGCCTTACTCTTTTTTTTTTACAAATAACGGATCAGACTTTCCAAGTAGTTCTTCATGTCACAACAATGTCAGAAATACTGTGAGTGACTAATTGGGCTACCAGAAACCTTTTTTCCTGTTTGGGCTTAATGTGGCAATCCCGTCTCAGCTGAGACTCAGCTGTTGGAAACTATTCTCTTGTGAGATTTCATTACTATTCATTTTCCTGTAGTGAATTTTCTTTAATTTGTGTGTTTCCCTCCTCACTTACTAACCTCAGACCAGTCCCTTCTTCCATTCTGCTGTATCCCAGGGCTCTGTTTCTGCACAGTGTTAAGCAGCTTGGGAAGTCTATGCTGTGGATGTTTTCTGTTGAAACCAGTTGGCAGCTGATTAACTGCAGGTTGCATAACTCACAGTCTGGCCTGGTGTATCTTTTCATAGGAAAACTAAACAAAGCAGATGCTAGAAACAGGTAGTTTTATTATCTGCAGAGCTTCCTGTTGTCTACAGCTACGCTTTATGTTATTGTAGGACAGTGCTGTCTGTTTCAGAGCTGGAGAAAGAGTGGTGTTCTGTGAGATGTCAGCCTAGAACTTCGGAAACCTCAAGGCTCTTACCTCTCATATACCTTCTGCCTTTTTACCAATCCTGAAACGTGCTGACATGGGACTTCAGGAGTTTCAGCCAGAATTGTGTGGATATGTGGGCATTATCTGCAGTGTTGAGAACTGTTCTCCACATGGTCGTTTATTGTTCTGGTAAACCTCATGCAATAAGGAGCCAGCAAAGAATTAGCTTGGTGAAAGTAAACTATAACCAGTGCTGCCTTTTCCTCCTTTTCTGTACTGATGTGGGGTTATATATGTGCTTTCCTATCACTCAGTTGCTTTGGAGTCTTGAAAGTAGACTAAGCATACTTTGCCAAAATGAAGAGTAGGTTTGGTGCTGATGTATAGCAATTCATCAACTAGCTTTCCCGTTCCAACTCTCCTGTTGTGTATGAATTTCAGATACAGGGCTCTATAAAGCTTGTATTTATGTACAATAGTCATTGAGCTTACTGTTTGTTTTAGGCATCTGCCAGTCATCTCATCCGAATACAGGCTCTACTTTGCAGTTTAGCACTACAGTCAGAAGGCGTCTTTTCTCCAAGAAGAGCTTGCCTATGACCTTGAGTGTTCTTGCAGAGTCAATTTTGCAGTATGACTCTGCTTCTAAATGTGTCTGTAAAAACCAATGGTATTTTAGGTTTTCCTGTTTGTTTGTTTGTTTTTTTCTCCATGGCTTTTTGATCAAATGTGTCCAAGCTTGCAAGTGAGAAAAAGGATTTGCTAATTGATAGTTCCAGG
This sequence comes from Grallaria varia, assembly GCA_013396735.1. Lineage (NCBI taxonomy): Eukaryota > Metazoa > Chordata > Aves > Passeriformes > Formicariidae > Grallaria > Grallaria varia. Next base: position 377,260 of record VWZG01012343.1, on the reverse strand, counting down.
AACTCACTTACTTGATAGAGGTGCATGGAGATAAAGCTATTACACCTGAAAGTTAGTTGATTAGCTTTATTGACAATACAGGAGCCAAAGCAGGTATTATTCCTTCTGTCATGGCTGTGCTTACTCTACAAGGATGATAGGAGTGTTAAAACCTTGTTTGTGTCATTTGAGTATGCAGAAATGTCTACGAACACTCAACAGGGAGCAAGAGGAGGTTTTTTGTAAATCTGTGCCAACCTCACTGTAAAAGTGCTTATGCAATACCAGCTCAGCACTGCTTTTGGGAACAGAGCCTTGCTAGTTCCTCTCACCCTGCACAAGGCAAGCTAAATCAGTGAAAATTGTGTTTTCATGCTGTCACTGCATCAACGATGAGGACTTATGTGGTCGTGGCTTTTTTTAGTCACATGTTGTCATGCTACTGTCTGATACAGTCATGATGGCAGTCCCCTGAAGTGCAACCACTGTTCTGACTGCGTGGATGCTTTTAAGCTGACTTATTATAGAAAGGCACTACCTATCCCCTTGGAGCAGCAGACATCTCTCCTGATTTTCCTCAGAGTACCTGAATCGTTTAATTTGAGAAAAGGACAGTCAAATAAGATACTGCATGATAATCAGAAAATTTGTTCCTGCAATGCAGCATTATGAAAGAAAGGGGGGAAAAAGGCAAGAGAGAAAGAGAAAACAAAGCAGTTTATCTCCCTGCACCATACAGGGGAATTCAGAGCAAGAGAACTGTGTATTTGGGTCAACCGAGTCCTGAAGGAGAATTCTCATGCAGTATTTTCAACCCATTTTTATATATGGTTGTTGAAGATGCCAAACCTTAAAGGGGCAAATATTAATAAGAAATAATCCTGTAATTTTTAACTGCCTGTTCTGTTGCTGCTGCTGTAATTTCAAAGGAAAGCAACAAAGCAGGTATGGTATGTCTGCATGATGCAATGCAGGGTCATGCCGAGACACCTGAGTTAGCTCTGAGAGTGCCCATGTTGGGACGGAAACATTATAGCAGTGTCAGGGCAGCACCCAGCTTGGGCTCATTAGGCAGCTTGTTTGGAGCTGGCTGAGACATCTCTGCCCAGCATGGAAATTCCCTAGTTCTCCTCCAAATGATCTTAGGCTTTATCTAGGCCTGCCACAGTTCACTAAATTCTGAGAAAAAGTCTTTCCACTGATTTCAGTGGACTTGAGAACAATCCTGGCCATCATTTTCAGAAAGGTGTCCCTCCTGCTTGGTGTTCTGCCAAGTCAGAAGGAGATAAAAAGAACTCACAGGGGACAGGGGAATGGTCAAATACGGAGGAGCATCACACTGAAAAAACATCACATTAGTGAGAAAGATGTTTAGGGTGAAGTAATCTTCTGGAACATTCTCTGTGTGAAATGAGGCTGAAGTCAGATGTTCATTCCCTCAGACATCTTCATGCAACTTCTGTTATTCCTTCTTCACTCCAGCAACTTCTCCTTTGATGCTTCTGCTCATCTTTGTCCCCAGCATTTCACACTCGCCCAGGATTCCCTCCACACTACCACTGCCAGGGTCAGCTCAGTTTGGATAAGTCTTCTCTTCCAGATCTAGTTTTTTAAATCTAAACTGAGAGATCCAGAGAGGGCAAAGGCTTGCCCACGTCTGCACTTTGTAATGATCACTTTTTATAGCAAGCCTAAACTGGATCCCCCTCCCTTCTCCAGACCTTCATGAAGAATATGAGCATTTAAAAGAAACACAGTTTTTTTGCAGAAGGAGTAATCACTTTATTTTACTGTGTGAGGATATTGATGAATACGTTGACAGGTGCACAATAGTGACTTTTCTAAAACCTGTGTATTATACATCAGTTAATTAGTCTGGTCTCTATGTGCTTAAAGAATGGTGACTTGGGTTTTTTGTCCTTTCCATCCTCTTCCAGCTTAGGGATAGGAAAGGATATTTGAGAAGACCTGTCTGATATTCAGATCCTGAGGTCTTAAACCAGGCAGACTTTTTAAAGGTACAAGATCCTGTAGTGTTTTGATGTGCCAGATACAAATTGGCCCAGAAAAATTTGATTTATTTACAGAAAATCCATTATAGGGGTGCAGCAAGAATACTTGCGCTTTTCTACTCAGAAATTGCGTTAGTCAGTTTGAGCTTTTGGTGTTGACTTTTTGGTGTACTTGTATCTCTTCCTAAGGGTCTCCCATAGTTGCTACTGCAGATACATTTAATCACCTGGGTTTAAAACAGGCTATGCAGTGTCCTTTGCCTGGTGATTTGTGCCTCATCTTTGTTACCACAGTGTCTGAAGGGCCGCACAGTGCTTTCCCTACTTTGCCAAGTAGCCTCGCATGAAGGGAATGTGAAGCAGCTGTGAATTAGTCCTGGGCATTGTGACAGTGGAGTTGGGGGTAATCCATGTATGTGAACTGCTTGTGATTAATATCAAGTGTGTCTTTTTTTAGCAAGAAGCTGTCATCTTCAAAGTTCCCCCACACTTCATCTTCCTCATTAATTTTAATTTTTTTCCAGTCTTCCTGTTAAAAATGAATACTTAATGAGTGCTTCTGCTATTTAAAATGCCTCAAATTCCCTCTGTAATGATGCCTCTCCGTCAAACTGAAAACACATTCTTTGTAAACAAAAAACAAGACCTTGTGGCATGCAATTTGCATACCTTCTGTGGCATCTCTTAATTTATAGTATTGAAATTTATTTTTAATTTCTTTCTATTGGTTTCATTCTGGCTATGCTGCGTGAACACATAATGTTGGTGGTTAGTTGTCATTTATTTTTTTACTTAGGCTCTGTTGAAAAACTGGTCTTATAAAAGAAGCATTTGTAGTCCCTCTGTGAAGTTTGAAGAAATTTTGACTTGTTATTAGAAAATGATTCTTCTTATCACCTGTGTTTTGCTATAATTTTGAGCTGTGGAAAGGTGTTTTGGTATTTTAAAAATCCATTCCTGCGCTTGGATAGAAGTTTTAATCCCATCAACATGGGCTGGAATAAATTAATTAGGCGGTAAGTTCAGGTCCAGTAGATATCAGAACACGTTTTGCAGTACTCATCTTTTTATATGAGTACATACCAAGAAAAATTAGTCTCTTTGTAGTAAATTTATGATGTCTTTGGACTGGCCATGATGGCAGAAGCAGAAGGCAAAACTTGGGATGAGAATCCAGCAGTGTACTGCCACCTTTTTATGCAAGTAGACTTTGTAGTTGGTGCAAAGGCGTGCTATGAACTCCTTAACTTTGTATGTGTTACAGCACAGGCCCATACGGTCAGTTCTGACAGTAAAAAGAAATACACTGAAAGTAGGAAGTCTCTCTGTAGAGCCCTGTGCTCCCTCTCTTCCTATCTTTGTGTCGTCTCAGATGGAAGTATACCTTTCTCCACTGAGTTCAGCCTTGAAAGCCTGACATCTGTATAGAAGTTTTCTACTGTTACATTTCAGTCACGCAGTCCAAAAACTACTTTATCCAACAAGGTCTCAGATTGGGAGTTCAAATACGGTAGTCACTTGTAAAAACACTCCAACACAGACTCAGAGTGTTGCCTCCTTAAATAGGTAATTTGTCCTCAGATCTTCAAGGGTAAGTAATCTTGGGAGACACCAACATATCTCATAGCAAAGTACTTTTAAATAGGGGGCATTAAAAATCACCTGTCAGTTGAACAACTGTGCTCCAAGCACAGCCTTTGCCTCACAGCTTGCAGACTGTCCACACAAATTTTACCTGTCTTAATTTCAAGGTGCCTTAGGAATTAAAATCTGTTTATCTGAAAATCTGTGCCTTGAGCTCTTGAGCTAGACACTTTGCAGGGGAAGGAGCTAATTTCCAAATCATTGCATTTCTCTTTGAGTCATGTCTTTTACTGTGTTTTATTATTAACTGTATTTTCTTGACTTTATTATCAGCTGCCAGGAAATACTTTGCCTCTTGACACCAAGGGTAAACCAAGACCATTAGGAGAGAGAGGAACTGTCCATGTTGTAAAAAAAATCATTGTTTGTACATCCACAAGACTATGATAGAAATTGAGAGGATTCCTAATGGAAACCATACAATTATTCAAGCAGTAGAGGAGGAGGTAATTTCCAATCTGAAGCACTTTAGGGGCCTTCATCAGCCTTTTGGTGTGTACTGGCTGGCATCTCATTTCCAGGAGTTATTCTGCTTCTCTCAGCACAACTGTAATCTGCACCCACTGCTGTGCTAGTCTGTAAATCACTGCAGTTCTTGTGCACAGTCCGAGTGCACTACCAAGGTCCCTTCCTGCCAGCACCCACTTTCCAGGAAATGCATTTCTGCTTTCCCTTGGTAAGACTTTCCTACTTTCCTTTCTGGTTTCCATCTTAATTTCAAAGATCTACAGCTTGGTGTAGAGAGCATATTTCCTCCTTGCTTGGCAATCAGTGAGGTAAACAATATATTGCTTTTTTTATAATATACCCTCTGTAGTATTTAGGTAGTTTAGATATACCCATGGTGCTGGTGGTAGGAGGACTGTGAAATGGGAAATGCCTTCTTAGTATCTTTTGTCTTTCTTGCTGACCTAAATGCAGAGTTCCCTGAAGTGTATTGCTCAGCAAATTTGGTTATGATATTAATTTCAAAGGAATTTAGGTCTGGTATCTGCTTCCAGGTTCATGATCAGTTTTCCAGGTTCATGCTAGTTTGTGAACTTACTGAAGCTTCCATGAAGCTGTTTGTCAGCAGTGCAGTGACACTTTGGGGATTAAGCAATTTTTCAGAAACATTATTATCAAAACCATTCATATTAGTCGCTGGTTTATATTCACTGTCTCTAGTTTGTGTCCCATGTTACCTTGGTTATATTGGTTTCCCTCTCATTAGCTGACTGTAACTTTTTTAAGCAGGAGAGGGGAGGTAAATAATGAACGGTGTGTGCCCCTCTTCTCACATAAGTAGTGGGTATTTACAGAAAATAATCCAATCCCTTGTACAATGAGCAAATATTTTTGCCTGATGATCTTTAGAAAGACCAGATTAAAAGGGGCACAGAGTTAGTGAACCAAGTGACCAGTGGGTTCTGCACAGGCATTGTTTGACTCCTTGATTCCTATATAAAGGAATCTCACTCACTTAAAAGTATCTCAAAACAAAAAAGAACAAAAAACCCACAAAACATAAAAAGCAGAAAGGAGATAAATGCACAAGCTTGCTGAAGACATGATTACAATGGGAAGATTGCATACCTGTTTGTGTCACTGAAAATCCACTTCCACTCTGAATATGATTTACTCCAACAGAGGTTGTACCTGTGGTACAGCAATGGAGCAAGGCATTTATGAAGGAGTAGTCAGAGGTGCTGTAATGCATTCAGGTAAAGGCTGTTGCCAAAACCCAGTGCCTGGTCTTACTAATCTAAACCTCTAAGTCATAGCCCTGGTCTTGCTTCTTTTAAATTGTTTTTTTTTTTATTTTAAATGTTAAGCAGCCAGCACTGTGTGAAATAATAACCAAACATGCAGAGATAGCCTTATAGTGTGAAGAATGAGGGTAGCAGTCAGCAGGACTGCAAGCTCTCCCTTGCTGCTTGTGGACTGTGCAGCTTAAAAGGGATGGAGATCTCTTCTCTTGCTTTTGGTGACATTTGGCTTTGGCATGTTGTCTTAAACTTCTGCTTTTCAACTTTTCTCTTTTTCTCATGGATCCATACTGTGGTAAATCAGTGTGTGTTTTTTAAGGATATTCTGCCCAAGACAGAGAGGCTGAGCACACGAGAAAAGAAATGTTCTCCAGAGTTATTTACTGATAATCCAGTTCACCAAACAACAGTCAGAGCCTGAGTTTCACTGTCCCACCAAGGGGGATGGGGCTCTGGCCTGCTGCATCACTAAGCAAACAGCTGCAGTGGTTTGAGGCATTAACATCCTCTTACTGCTCATTACTGTTCCCATTGCAGAGCTGGCCGAAGAGAAGGTTCATCAGGCACATTGGTTTACTATAAGCTGCAGTTTAAATTGGTATGCTGGACAGCGAATGGGAGTGGCTGAGGTGCAGTTACAGATTTCATTTGGGTTGATTCTGCTAAAGCACTGAAAGAAGGAATAAAGGCATATGTGGATACAAGTACAGTTGACAGACCAGTGAAGGTACGAGGGAGGTGTTAGCAGCCTAAGCTTTTTATGGCCCTCAGTAGTGGCTCGTTTGCAGGAGGTTGGAGGGATTTTTGTCTTTTCTGAAGGTCAGAAAAGAAACCTGTCTAGAGTCTTGGCTCTGAGGTCTATATTTTAATCACTATTGTGCACAGTGGCAAGCAAGAGCAGTATTTCTCTTATGGCTTGTTTGAAATTTTGTGAGGTTATCTGTAGGACTTGTGTAGATAAGGAAACTAGCTGGAATATTGCAGCTCCTCAGAACTAGCTTCACATGCAGAACAACTTGTTCTGGACCAAGAATTAGTTTTTTATGTCATAGATTCTAATACCCTTTCAAACTTCTGCTGAATGGGGAAAGAGTTTTTAGTTCATTCCCTGTGCAGAACAATTTGAGAATACTCTTTTTTTTTTTTTTTTAATTTTCTTTCTTTGTAGAGAAGGAACTATACACGTAGATGTGAGAGGAATGTGCTTTATCTGTAAATTCTACAGGAGAAGGAAACCTGCTTTACAAAACTAAATCCAGCCCCAATAAGAAATCATAGGAAAATTCAGAAGTACGGGAGCATAAACCCTACCAATTGCAAGTGAGTGGCCTTTTATGGTAGGTTTCAGAGCCTGATCTTGTCACGTTCCCAGTTCATAATAAGTGCAACCCTGTGATTTCAGCTGCATCATGTGCCTGGGAGCACAGAAGGCTCAATGGGAGGTGCTAATCAGGTGAAGGTAAGGGTTAGGACTGCAGTTGCAATTACAACCCCTACTAAATCTACTCCTGTTTTAGACCACAACGTTATTTCTTCTAAGGAGAGAATAGGCTGTTTCTTGTAATGTGCTGTGGGGCTTGGGGAGAGGAAATAAGGTGTGAGGGAATGCTCCTTGGAGCAGAGTAGGTTTGACTTTAGTTTGTGTGCCACCCTTCCTCCTATTTATTTGATACATTTTGCTCCGTGTATTTTAAATAACTGGAGGAACGTGTTTGGCTGAACTTCCCCCAAAAGGCACAAGTCTCTGAGTACAACCTGTGAAGTTTTCTCTTCCAGTATCTCTACTGCTAATAAAACCCATAGCTGCAGCACGATGCAGTTTCTACCCCTCTCTCTCTTCTCTGTAGAAGCTACTTGTCGTGTGAACTGAGGTCAGCCATTTGTAGTCCCCAGCACTGTCAAAACCTGTTTTCCCACTGAGGCTCTTCTGCGGGCTGTGAATGGCAAATCTTCAGCAAACTACATGGGTCTGCCTGTCTGAGGCTCTGATGCATACTGAAGTGCCGTTCTTATTAAAGCTGATCAGTTTTAGGCTCTGTTTGTCACCAAAAGCAGCTGTTTGTTTCCTAAATGAGAATTCCCACACCTGCACCAGCTCTTATTACAGCTACATCCCCACCACACTGCCTCCTCCTCTTTTGCTTTTCTTCCCACACCTCTTCTAGCTGGAAGTCAAAGACAAAGATTCCTCTGGCCTGTAGGTGTTGTGTGGCACATATGACAACTCAGAGGGAAACCTCATGGTCCGGCGGCTGAAGCAAATGTCTGCAGGACTGGCAGCGCCTGGGATGCAGTGATGGCTAAGCAGCTGACTCTGTGGCCTTGGGCAAGTCACTTGACCTTGGCATGCCTCAGTTAACCCAGCTGGAAAATTGGGTAAAAAGCAGAAACCTTAATGCTGTGTCTGAGCCGAGTTCTCCTGGGGAAAGATATAAATGGCAGAAAGGTGGGTGTTTACTGCTTTAGGCTTATGAATTATGTGAAGTATTTGGATGACTGGAAGTGCCAACTGGTGTAAATAGCTAGTGCCCAGGTGCACATAGAGAATGGTGACAGAAAATGATGGCAGCACTCCCTAGGGAAAAACATGCTCAGAATTTGTCCCGGGCCAGGCACCTGCCATGTTTGCGTGGGAGGTAGTGACCAGCTGTGACTTGAGTTTACTGAATGACTGCTATGCCCAAGATGGTTTTTCTTGGTGTATTCTTTAAAGATCTGATCTTCACTATTTGGGGCATCTCAGATTTGGCTGGACTGTTGGGAGGCTATGAGATGAATTAGAAATATATTGAGCAGAACTCAATAGACAGTTCTCTGTGATTTGCCTATAGTTATGAAGTAAAAAAGGGAAGAAGAGAGAGGAATGGAAGGGAATATATACAACTGTAGATGTCTATAAACAAATCTTCAGAAGAAAACCAAGTAAAAAGGAAGTTTCAGGCCCAATGGCTGTTATTTCTTTTGAAATATTCTGGCAGATTTGGTCAGTTTGGTATTTAGCAAGAGCAAAGCATACTGTAGTCCAGACATGCGCAAATTGGTTTGAGACAGCTTCTCTTATGCTCTTGCATCAGACTCTGGGTCAGAAACCGCTCCATAAGTTCAATTCTGTAGCTCCAGGCTGCCATTTACCAGCGTACCACAGTCCTTCCCACTCCTCTCATTGAAGTCCCGAATCTCACAACAACTCACACCATGCAAATTCTGATAAGTGAAGATACGGGCTCTTTGCATCCTGCAAATAGCTTGGTAGATGTATCTTAACCTGTCAGGAAGAATAACAGGTAAGAAAAGATCTTTCATGTTTGAGCAGTTCCTCTCTCCACCTGCATTTTCCTCCACTGTCTTTAAGCTGCATGATCAATTTAAATGTGCCATTTGGTTTTGCAGTAGGGAGGTGTGGTATTTGGTCCAGAGAAAGAAAGTAGCACAGCATGAAATTCAGACATAATGTTCATGCATAAACAAAAGTATTTACATGGCAGTAAAAATTCATTCCACACCTTTCAGGTTCCCCCGTGCAGCCTGAGCAGCGTTTTCCCCAGTTACAGTCTGGAGGGATTCATATTAAGAGCAAACCTTAATGTGCTCTAAAGTAACATTAATCATTGGCCAAGGTCAGCAGGACAGAGCTTGCAGTAGTGAAGTGTGTTTAGTGTGTGTTGTCCTTGTCGTCTTTTTTGTCTGTCCAATTTGGTTCACCTGCATGTGTTCACCAGCCTGTTCCATCCCTGCTGTCCTTCCCTCACTATGACAATTGACATTGCTGAATTCAGAGGCAGGCACTTTATCTTGGTGGCTGGTTGCCAGTTTATCTAATCCACGGCTGACGCATGTGTCTTAAGGCATGTGCTGTCACTTGCCCCTGAGCTGTGCACCTGTCCATCTCATTTGGACTCATTTCCCCCTTTGCCAAGGCTTCTTGCAGGTTGTCTGCTATGGATAAAGGAAAGGTGGGCCAATGTTAGAAAGAGCTTGCATAGAGGGAAAAAAAAAGAAGGAGAGCAAGGAAAGGCAATAAATTACTAACAGTCATCGCTGTGTGCCATCTGCAGAAATCCCCATGACAATACAGACACTGGGGATATTACTTGTAAGCAGTGCTGTTAACACCTTCTGCAAAGGAAAAGCTTTGTGAACACCCACTGATCCCAGAGAAGGCACCCACTGGAAGCCAAGTTTGCAGCAGGCATTAATAATCTCATAAAACAATATGTGCCAGTTAGAAATAGCCGAGCTATTTATCTCCAGAGCTCTCCTTGGGTGGCTGCAGAGGGGCTGGCTTTCTATATTTCTGATAGACATTTTACTAATCTAGTATCTTTTCTGTCTCAAATGCATTAAGAGAATTATACAGGGTAGACAATAGTCTTTGAAATTATTATTTGCTATTTTGCATAGACTTGGCTTTAAGTAATGCAAATAATGCGCAAACAGATAAAAATAAGAAATCCTTACTCCAAACCCTCATCATCTCAATAGTCAATGAAAGGATAGATCAAGTGAAGTGATGTACCTGGCATCACATGAAAGTTAAATGACAGAAGCAGAGAAGGAACCAGGTCTTGCTTCTGGTGTAATACTTTCCCCTTATATCACTCTGTGACTGCTGCTTTTCACTAGAGAGCTTTACAGTGCTTTGCAAGACATTGTGAATGAATCTCCACCAAAATCCCATGAAGAATTCATGAATTAAACTGTATTACAGTCCTACAAACTACTATCATTTCCAGTTGGTAGAGAGTCACAATTTTCTAACTCAAAGGTAAAGAGCAAACAAAACCCCCAAGGTTTGCACTTCAGATCTTTTTTAGGTTTTACGTAAAATATTATTAGCTGATTCCAGACATATCGTTCCTCTTTTTCACGTGGAAGGACTCAGTCAGCAAAAGACTGTCATTATTAGCATTTAATGCACTCTTCCTTCCTGGAAGATTGTCTTGTCATAAGAGAGTACAAGGAGCCAAATGACTAGGAGATGTAGGTGTGGTGTGGCCCATGTCAGTTAAATAAAACTTCATTCATCCCCTGAGACCTTCCTTAAGACTGAGACTAATTTTCCATCTGCTCACCTTCCCTCTTCTTTTTTCTGCCCCAAAAACCCCAAACTCTTGTGATTTTAAGTTTTTGGCCCCTTGGCTAGTGAAATATCATAGAGCCCCAAATTTGAGGTGGTCAGGTCAGTTTGCCCTCTGTGTCTGCTGTTACTCAATGAAAGCAAACCACCAGCTGTTGCTGAAGGAATATGCAGTGATGACTCCTGCTTGGAGACAAAAGGGTGTAGAGCCTCTCTCAAAGAATATTCCTCATAAATAAATAAATGGTGGCCAGGCCTTCCCAAATAATGCAGCTAGGAGGCAGAAGAGAACAGGGTTTGTTTATGTCAGAGAATGTTTATCCAAATGGACTGACTTTCTAGGGAAAATGCATGCTATGTAAAACACCTGACATCTGCTGAGTTCCAGGTGCCTGCCAAATTCTGCCCTATCCCAGGTGTGCTTATTCCCTGTGAAGGTTGTTGCTGCCAGCACAGTGACAGCATGCTGCAAGTAGAAGGGAGGACAGTGGTGATCAGTCCCCCGATAGCTGTTTTGGCTGAGTCAGATTGTGTTGCCACGCTTTCAGTCCCCTGCTTATCACAGGATGCAGCTGTGTGCTAGTGGAACCAGCTCTAATTGTGCTTGTGGCTGTCTCCTGGAGGATTTTAATAAGCTCTGCAGAGTGTGTAGGAATTAGACGCTGTCTCTTTAAGCAATTTGTAAACCCCTGGGAGCACTGTTGGTTTTGTTGTTGGTTTTTTTTTTTTTTTGCAGAAGCCTCCAGAACCAACCTGTGTAGTGGTTCACGCAGGTAGTAAGGCTTTGCTTGTTTATATGTAGCAGAGACTGTAACTTTGAATGGAACAGTGGCCATTTGACTTCTTCATATTCCTGACATTCTACAGAGAACAAATATACTATCCCCTGGTGAGGAGTCCAGTCTGAAGAGATCTGTCTGTACAGCAAAGATGTGCCGTTCCTCAGATACGCTGCTGGTATTCAGCCAGTGCTCTTCCTTGATGCTGGCACTGATGGCACCTCCTGCTGCAGCCCTCTGGGGGCACAGCATAGAACTGACCTTTATCAAATGGAGCACCTCTTTAAGAACTGTTCTCAGATATTTTAATTAAAGTAAAAGAGCAAATTTTCATGTCATAAAGGGGAGTTTTATTCCTAAAAGCAAATACAGGCAGCAAGCAGTAAAAATAACTAGATCTTTATTGCTGAGCATTTTAAGTAATAAATATTTATCAGCCTAATTCACTGGTATAAATGTGAGCTCATCTGTGACTTTTCTCCACCAGGCTTCTTCCTCCATTGTGACGTGGCATTTACCTGTTACCCATCTGTTTAGTCCTTTGTAATCTGACACTGATTACAGATTCTTTCTTTCCAATGGTTACTTCTCTAGAAAAGCGTTGGTAAAGAGAGCTAACACATTATCATTTAGGAACTTCCCATTAATGAATAGGAAAAGATTTCTTTGTCCTTACAGAGAAAAAAGACATTCAGACATATACAGTCATTTATTGTGTAGTTTCTCTGAACAGAGCAGAAAACACTGCTGCTTTTAGCGAGTGAATTCTTGTAGTGAGCTAATTCCTGAGGAAAATAAAGATTAAAAATGGGTACTGGGAGGTAGCCTTCATCTCATTCTTCAAATACCATGAAATGTGAGTCCTTCTTCTGGCTACTTTTGACCATAGGCCTGTTATAAGAGCATTGGTTTTGAGAAGTGATTAGTGAATGATCTGCCAGAATGAGTGGGAAATAATTACATGATTGTGTTAAAGGGGGTTAAAAACGAACAAAAACCACATTGTGAAACTGCAGAATAATGGAAGCCTAAAGCATATATAGGTTGAAGAGTTAGAGAGCTGTTTGAATAGGCATGCCAGGTCAAGTGGTCCTTACTGTTTGCCAGAAGGGAGAGAGTGGTGGATAAACTAAAGTCGACTCACCCCTTAGTTCCTCTGTTTGTTAGTGTGTTTCCATAAGCAGTAGCTGCTGACGTCTGTTGGGATACCTTGGGACTAGCCAGACCCCTAGTCTAAGATCCACCCATAACTGCTTTCCCTGTCTCAGTAAGGCTAGAACTGACTGGTTTTGTACTTAGAGATATCAAAATAAGGTGTGTGTTAAAAGGGATATTAGCAATATATGAACAATGAAATTATAATTGATAAATGTTGGAAAAAATTGATTTTATCAGCACAAAGAATTAAATCATAAGACCAAACTCAGCTGAATTAATAAATCATAGAGGGTTTTTATAACATTGATAAACCTGGGACTAACTTCACACATCCAGGTTGCACATACTGCTGCTTGTTTTGGCTATAACTTGAGTCCCAGTGTGCCTGTTCAGAGGTCTTAGGGCGATGGCCTGTGATATCCCATTAAGGGTACAACACAAGTGAGCAAAATAGCTCCAGCTGTGAGGGTAGGAGAAGTGAGATGCATCAAGTGAAATGAGCTTTTCTGCAGTTTCCCTGGTTTGGTAGAAAGATCTTTTTTCACTTGTAGTGGAATGAGTATTGGGTGTGCATGCTCTTTCCCATTAGGAAAATGCCCTTTGGAGCATTTGAAGAGCTTCTTTGTTTCATAAAACGTGTTTGGGGTTTGGTTGAGCAGAAAATGTATTCATTGCAGATTAGCTTTCATTTGTAGTTTTTTTTTTTTTTTAAGCTGTTGATGTATGGGAGCTGGACTTTGTGTATAAGCCCCATTCTCTGTGAGAGCTCATTGAAAAAATTAAATGTGTGATTTCCCATATGTGTTGTCTGAATGCACTGAGTGCTGAAAATCCTGGTGAGGATTAAGTCAGTCATTAAGAGAGTTTGGGAGCTGTATCCCAGGCAGACAAACATCATCTTCCTCCCTTAGAGTTCTGCCTGGGCATTCTGGTTTTACCTTGATCTTGCATCCCAGGATACTCACAAGGAACCACAGATTTAGTTCATGTCATCATCCCTCCCATGACCTCTACTGATCTTCTCCCTTTTCCCATTGCACTGTATGAACACCTCATTATGGCTTGGAATGCTGTATCTCTGGTGATGTTTCTGGATTTCCTGTATGCCTGGATGCAAATTCACACAGTTAACGTAGCTTTGGGGTAGGGATGCACTGAAACCTGTACCTGCAGAAGGCAGAATGCAATAACATGAGGCTGATATGTCACCAAAACCTTTTCTCTGGCTTTCCATGTTTTCCAGGTTTCTTCCTGTCATTTGCACTGAACAAAAAACTTGGTAATCAGTTACAGAAATAAGTACTTTAATTCACACCTGAACATGATGTGCAGTGTTTGAAGAGCAGAGAGGGAGGTCCTGCAAAGGGACAGGGAAGGCCTTTCCCAGGGGCAGGGAGCATTTCTCGGTTCCCATCCCTGGGTGCTCAGCTGATGGATTGCTCAGCTGCACATGTGCTCTCTTGCTCTCTCTGATGAATCGTTACATTATTGGCCCTGTTCAGTAGAGCAGCAGTATTTAGGATTGGGCAAGGATGCCTTTAGGATGCATGTTTATTTGCTCATAAAACAGGAGGGATAGAGGGACTGAAAAGTGAGAGAATGAGAATTGGGTCAGACAGAAGCTTCCAAAAAGCTTAGCTTATTTGGAGAGGAGAAGAAGCAGCCAGAATAACAAACCATAGGACAGTGAAATTGATTCCCCGTTCCTTCTTCATCATACCCTCCTCCGGGTAAACCTGTTTCGGTTGATAGTGAATATTTCATGCAGTGCTGAGCGTTTTTCGAACTGTGGTGTCCTAGTTTTTCCACCTCCAGCCCCAAAGGAATGGTTTTACATCATGGAGCTTTATTTTTGGGAAGGGGAGGAGGGAGCGGAGGCTGCAGGCTTGCAAAGAGACGGCAACAAAGAGCGTTTCAGAGAACAGCTTGGCTCTGATGTCTCGGCTGAAAATCTCACCTCTGCTCCTTTGCTCCCTCCAAAAAACTCAGTGGAAAGGGTCGGGTCCCACAGGACCGGAGTACAGTTCCAATCAGAATAAACTAACCCTAAAAATGGCACCCTGGGTCTTCTCTCAGCATACTGCCGTCGTAGCTGCTTTGTTAGCTGACAGCGACAAGATGTTGGTGCTGTCAGCGCTGCAGGTCCATAGAGCTACAAAAGAGAAGAGCCACGTCTGTTCTACCTCATGCACCAGCACCCAGAGGACTGCCTCCCTCCTCACTGCACATCAGCTCTCTCTCCAGGAAAGGGCAGGCACCAAGCCTTGTCCCTCTTTACTACCTCCTCACCTCCCCTCCATAAGCTAAGAGTTTGCAGGTGTAGCAGTCCAAGTTCAAAAGCCTCACAGGTCCTGATCCGGTGCCCTCCAGTGTCAGTCTGAGTTAATTGCGTTATGCGTTAGGTTGGACGCTTTATCCTTTTAAAGAAATCCTCAAATCCTGCTGGGTCCTAAAGAAGCAGAGTAGGGAGCAGTGTCATTCTGTCACAATGTTTCCCTCTTTTGAAATCAGTCTTTTAGAAGTTTCCACATATGCTTTTATGAAGGTGGTGGAAGGTACCTACTTGAAACTGAGACCTTCCACACTGCAGTGGCTCCAGCTTCCTCTGAAAGCACCACAGGAGAATGAACTACCCATTAATCTACTAAACAGCTCAAAGCCTTGTGTTATGCCCCATCCCGGAAAACTCCAAAGGAGGCTGGTAGTCCAGATCCTGCTGTGGATTTTGTGTTTCACAAATGCATCTTCCCTTTAGGATAGGCAGAACAGCTATGAAGCCTGGAAAAGTCACAGAGCCTCAATATTCTTGCTTGTATTAGCTTCCTAAAAGCACACTTTACCTGACCAGCTGAATTAGCATCTACTGTAACTAAGATAGCAGCACAGCAATTCAGAGTCTGACTCACCCCTATTACAGACTGCAAAGCCCAGCACTTGCGTTGCATGATTCCCTAGACAGCCTGTTTTCTCCTACCTAGTCACACTTGCCCTCTATGCTCACTGCCCATTATTAAGGGGGACAAACTGGCATAGCTTTTTCCTCAGACCACTGAGCTGCAGTTCTGGATCCTCTGCTCCCCCAAAGGTAGCCCACAGCGTGAAGCATTTGCTGTGTGGCTCGTGAGTCCACAGCAGGCTGTGTTCATGCACCCTGAAGGACATGGGACAGGAGCAAAGCATGAAACTGCTTAGTTAACACTTTAGATTTGCAAGATTTTAGTTGGTGCAAAAAGGCTTGAAGAAGGTGATGGTACATCTTTTTTCTCTAGTCACTCTTGTCCCCTTACAAGAAAGGAAGGGTGAAGGGAAGAGAGAGGAAAACTGATTCTTTTGTCGTCTGGTGGAGGCAAGAGGAGAGCTATGGAATATCTCCAGTGTGCGCTCCACCTCCACTGCATTACAAAACTCCAGTTCAGCAGGGGACACAGAAGCACTTAGGGAAACTGCAGCTGAAACTAAGTGAACCTTTCAGTCTACTTACCACAGCATTCACAGTCCCTGCTTCAAGGAGAAACAATAATAAAGTATCTTGCAAAAGGAACTAGTATCCATCTAGAAGACTGGATTAAATAAAAACTGACAAACAAACAAAATCATCATCTCCTGTTTTAGAAACTGTTGTTACAAATAAACCATCATTCCCTGCTGCAGTCCTGCCAGTATATCTTTACGTTCTCTGCGCATGTTGTATAGTTTAACAGCATTCTGTTGTCATGACAAAGATTCCCTGCTTTTCAGCATGAAGCTTGCACTGTTATTTCTAGTCCACCTGTAATACTGTCTGTCCTCCCTCCCAGCTTATGAGGCCCTGTATTTTCCTGTGCTTGGAGGCTGGGCAGTGCCTCTACTTGCTTCTGCCGTACGTGAGGACAGTTGCTGACTCCTGATTCCTTTCATGGAGACAAGGCAGCAAAGAAGAGCACCAACACCAGCCACAAGCAGGTGCTCAGCCATGACAGCATGCTCTGAACTTGCATTTTGCTCCATATGACATATTGCAGACTTCACCCCCCACTGCTCTGTTCTCTACAGGCTGTAAGTTGAGTTAGTGGTGACATTTGAAATGTCATTTTTTGTTTGTCAGAGAGTGAGTCTTAGCACATGTCCTGGCATATCAGACACTGTAGCTGTGTTTAAAAACACAGCACTAGACCATCTCTGACCTGAAGTGCTTACATCTAAACAGGCAGTGCACGTGAAAAGGCAGAACCATGTAGGTAAAGTCAAATATCTTACTGTTTCCATTCTCTAAGTAGTGAATTATGGCACAGATAGATTAAGTAACCCATCCAGGTGAAAATAAGCTAATAAGAAAATCAGAAAGTGAAGCTCAACTCTGAATTGCAAATCAGCAACTTAACCTCACAGCCTGCCCTGTCAGAGCAAGGCAGTATTGATGATGGCTTTTGCCAGTCTTTCCAGACTAAGTTATGAGATCCTTTGACAGCTTTATGGTTTCCTTTGGATATAATTTTGGATAATCATTCCAACTTTAACCCTACCCCATGAAACCTCCAGAGTTTAGGTGGTTATAATTTTGTTTGGAGATGTGCCACGGGTGGGTTTGGATGCATATATAATTCGAATTCATTAGGAACTGTATATTCATGCATTAGAAGGTATTGTACATTTTCTTTCATTTTAGTATTCTCTCTGTTTCAGATGTGTATTTATGCCAAACAGTATAGATGGAACCCAGCAGCAGCCTCTCAGCACCTCCAAAATTTAGGGCACAGGCATGGGCTTTTCAGAGGCTTTCAACTTCCATCCTTAGACCAGATTTTCTTTGGACCCAGTCAACTATAATGTCTGAACAACCTGGAAATCTAATTTTTTATTGTTCCTCCCTGGAAAGTGGATTTTTCTTAGTACCTTAAGTGGGTGTAGTTCAGTATCTGAAAATCTGTCACCAGAGTGCTTCAGTGCAGAGAACTCAAAATCACTGGAAGTTTTGAACCGTGGGCATTACCTGCTGCTGCCACCTGCAGGAGAACTGCCAGAGGGGAAACACCCTTCCTTAAGGGCATTCCTGATGGGGGAAGTTGTTAGCATCTGGTGACGCTTCCCCTGAGAGCGCCTGAATTCCCAGAGGGGAACAAATACTAACTATAAGAAGTGTTACAGAAAGCTTTTTATTGTTTCTCAGTGGCGATTTTTTAAAAATTTTAATGTTTGCATTTTGGAGGGAAAAAGAAGTTCATCTAAGAAGTGACAGAAAGCTCCTTAATTCTAATGTAAGGAAATCGCTGTGCTTCAGTTTGAAGAATATTTTTCTTGGGAATGAAAAGGGTGCAATCAGGTATCAAGGGCCTGATCTAAGTTACATTAGCACCAGGAAGACACTTCACATGACTGACAGCAGTGCCCTGTGAGGAAGATGTGCCAGTGAGGTGTTCAGTGCTGATGCTTTCCAATACATCCTGCCTGCTCACACCTGTCCCACAGGTCCTGGGGCTGCTGTCTGTGTGATGGTGGCACTGTTCTGAAGTGACTGCGTGTTCCAGGGTCCCAAAGATAATTTGCTTGGAAAGGACAAATGAACAAAATACAGAAAGGATTACAAACAGACCGCCTTGCCACTGGCCCTTTCCAGAGCTGTTCTGGACTGGGAGAGGGCAGGTAGTGGGGAAGGATGTCACTGAAGGCAAAGAAAGGGATGCTGGTGGAAGTTACCATCAAAGAAACATTAAATCTGTTCTCAGTTGAAGTGGAGCAGTCTGTCTGAAGGGAGGAGTGCCCCGAGGGCATGAAAGCTGCCCTAGAAGTCTGTGGAAAGCAGTTCATTTTCTTCATTTCTCTCTGGATTCCTGCTATTTGTCCTGGAGGACAAAATACCCACATTGTAAGGGTTGTCTGTGATACTGAAGGTGTTATTGTTGTTTGTTGGTTGTGCTCAGCCAGTGCTGTGGAGGGAATAGCAGCTCTGACATCGCTGCACCTGCGTTGCACCAGCACATCAGGTCATTTGCAGCTCCCTCATTTTTCTGTTGATTAGTTGAAATAGGATTGTGCCTTACATTTTGGGAATGCTTGGTAGTCCTGTTTTAGCTGCTTATTGATCTCTGGTTTGGAAAAGCTATCACTCTAAGAGGACTCTCCTTTAGGTATTACATGGTGCATTTTGCCAAAGCATTTATGTTTGTCAGTAGCTTGAAGGGCACAGCCTGCTTTCTCAAGTCTCTCTGCTGCATTTAAGGGAGTAGATATAAAGTCACCTGCCTCTGAGGGTAGGAGAGAGGAACATCACAAATGCTCTGACTTTTGTTTTGATTACCATGGTTTTGTACTCCAAGGACTGAAGGAGAATAGCAGTTGTGCTTCACCCAACAGTTGGTACTTTCATGTGTCCCTGACGTACCTGGGTGGGAAACTGGCACAGAGTCTTTAGTCCAGCAGCAAGGATTACAGTGGCACACATTTTAATGCCCCACTGGAACATCGGAGTAACCAAGAGCCACCCATAGCCACTGAGAGGTGGCTGCAGTACAACTGTTTTTCCTGCTTTTGAGGTCAGAACCTGTATTCCTCTGTCACAGCACACACACACACATACAAAAAGATGTTTCCCTTTAAAAGCAGCTGGGGAAGGGAGAACAGCGTTACATAGCAAAGAGGAGACAACATCCTCAGTCTTTAGGTGTCTGCAGCTGTGGCAGAAGCAGTCACATCCCGAATGATTAATGAGAAGGCAGGCTGGATGTGAGGAGCAGAGCACAAGCCCCGTTGCAGGACTGGCTGTGGGGAACCCCCAGGGAGAGGTGGGCTGCTCTGCTATGGCATGGAGAGGGCTGGGGATGGCTCACACAGAGCTGATTGCACAGAAGGCAGCTGCTCTAATGGTGCTGATGTCTTAATAGGTGGTGGCTCCGGCAAAGACTTATCTCACGCCCCCATACTGCTCTGGTGAACAAAGGACTTCAGAATCATAGCTTGACCCCTTGGCATTAGGTGGATTTGGGACTGGAGAAAGCAACTCTATTTAAAGAGGTGTCATAACAGGAAGGGAAAAAGGAAATAAGGAAATACTCCAGCCTTGATTAAAAATAAAATACAGATCCTATTTCAGCCCCTGGTCAGATTAATTTTGTTGGTTCAGGGTCAGTCCTGTAAAATGCAGGTGGTATTTCAGACAAAATGAGGGTATTTCTAGAAGGGCACCTTGGTTTTCTGTAGCAGAATAGCAGTATATACATGCCCTCCTAAGCTGCACAGTGAAGTGTTTGGCAGTGCTCGAGGCGTAAAGTGATTGTTCAAATATGTAGCTTATACATCTGCTGGATCCCTGGTGTGCTGTGGAAGGGGAGGTTTGCACAGGATTTGGAGACAGCCAGAAGACCAAGAAAAGCAGCATGCTGTGGGAGCCACAGTACCAAAATTCTTACAATAAAAGTCATTCTGCCAAATAGGACTTCTGGTGAAATGCACACTCACCCGTGAAGGCAATCCCCGCAGGTCATCTAAAAATCCTTTTAGTTGAATGAACAGTATGAGGGGAAAAAATTAGGCTGGGCGGGCTGCTTCTGGCCTACATTTGAAAATCCAACTCATTCATTCATGTAAACCCTCTGTTTATTCTTGGAGTCCTGTTTCACCTCTGAGGTTCTGGGTTCACTTGCACAGCATACACTTCTAGAAAAAGGAAACCTGCTGCAAACTGGGTGTTCAAGTGAATCCTCAGGTCTAAAGGAGACCACCATTGGAGTGATCCCACTAAATAACTGAATGGAGGTGCTGACTTCTATCTGGAGTCCTGAAAAATATGCACAATTGTCATGGAAGAGCATGAGGAAGAGCTATTACAGTTTGGATCAAGGAAAGGACACAGCTGTGCACTACATGGTTTCTTCCTGTCGACAAAAGTGCTGTCTTGAGAATATTCACACCACTTTTAAGGGAAGGAGGTTTGATTTTTTTCTCTTTTGCTTATTTCCTGTTTCAGAGTTGTATGCTTCTATATACTTTCCGTAAGTGAAGCTTCTTCTCATTCATTTGAAGGTAGAACTGAAAAGCTCAGGCCTTCAGTAGGTAGGCAGCAACCTCCTCTCCTGTGGGCTTTATGTGACTGATCATTTGCAGATCATGAACAAGATGAGGGATCAGAGAGACATAAGAGTGCTTCAGGGGTCTTGGCATGCCTGGAGAGTGCTAAATTATGCCCTGTGGAGACATCTCAGGTTTCTCAAACAGGTCAGTGTTCCCATAGAAGGAAGAGGGATGACAGTAAATGAAGACATGTCCAAAGGAATCTCATCAAAAAAGTAGCTTTGCAAAATGTGCATTTAATGGGTCAGAAGTAAAGACTGTTTGCGCTTCCTAGTTGGCCACCAAAAACGTTAATTTTGGGCACCATTTCAAATGAAATGTGTTAATCTCCGATGGGTTTACTAGAAGTTACAGGGTGATTTTTTTCTTACTTTTATCACTTCTCTGTCTTTTATTGCTTACAGGTAGACCCTAACTATACAGTAGTGGTATAGACTAAAGCGTGCACTTCAAACACTTTGTTGAAATGGAAGTAAAACATCTTCGACGAGTCCCAAGTTCTCAGACACCCTGAAGGGAAAACAGAAAATGCTTGGAAAATTGCCAGGAAAACCTCTTCTGCCTTAGGGGGGAAAAAAAAAAAAAAAGAAAAGGTTAACAGTTTGGAAATGTTAGCAAGCATAAGAACGCAAAACCAGAAGAAGAATAGTCAGAAAAAAGGCTCTCACAGTCTCTAGAATTTCACAGAACGTGGTTTGTCTTGTGTGACTTCTGTGGTAGTGTAAAGAATGCACTCTAAAATAAAGAACAGGCTCCCAGTTTGGATGTGTAACATTGCCCTGCTCTAAATACAGAAACATGTGGGCAGCAGGATGATACCAAATGACATGACAAAACTGAGATAACCCTCAAGCAGTCCACTTGGAAGGGAGTCAGTGTTACCAAGAAAGGGAAAGTTGACTCAATTCTGTTTAATGGTTATGTAGATCTCTGCAGAGAAGACGGATGGTGTTCTAAAACCACTGCAATTCTGTATCAGCTGCAGTCCCAGCCTTTCTCACCGGCACCCAGCAGTGATTTTAGGACGGTCTGTAACAAAAGAGACTTGTCAATATTATTTCTTTGTGTTCCAGACAAAATGTCTGGATTGAAAGATGGGATTGAAGCAAACTTCTGCTGAGCTTTCCTGTGTATCCTGCAGGGATGCTTTGCAGAAGTCTTTAGTTCACCTCGGTTCCTTGGACCTGGCAAAACATGTCCAGCAGAGAGCAGCTAAAAGCAGGTGCTGCCCTACTGTCCTGTGGTCTCTAGCAACAAAGCATAGAAAGCAGTTACCATACCTGAAGTGCACATCTCCTTCTTGGAGGAGGTACTGTGAACAGGGATTATGGCCATTTTGCTGCGTGAGGAATGAGTTTAAGGGTAGGGGGCAGTATGCAAATGAAACTTCTCACCCCACATAAATCCACGTTATACAGCAGTAGGATGCACTCTGCACACCCTGCCATCATATACATGTTAATGTAATGATCAGCTATCCCTGAATATCTTGAGGTTTTACATCCAAAGTCACTGAGTTTTGTATGGTGCAAGGAGATCATCTCTCTCCTACTTTCCTCCCAAATACGTTCACATAAGCCAGGAGTCAACACGTGAGCCTCACAGTAACAAGCACTGTTCCCCCATATCTGAGATTTCTGCTGTGTTTCTTCAGCATGGCATCTGTCTCAGCAAGATTTTGGTTGGTTTTTTGTCTGTCCTGTGTTGGTGTAGGAGGCACTGTAAGCTTTTCATGGAGGGAAAGGCTTTCTCCATTGGAAAGAAGGGAGCTAATTATGTCTTCTGTAACGAGATGTAATTGGTTTTCCTTTCTGTAGAGAGAGGATGACATGAACAGCATCCCTTGCCTTTTCATTCCAAAACTCTGTTGTGACCATATTGCTGAGTCTTGGAAAACTCCCTCATTCACAGGTTGTTTTTCTCATGTTCCAAACATCTGGGAACAAGGTTCTGCTGACTGATGAATGTGGTCTCTGGCAGAAAACATTGAAAAGTTGGGGGTGGTGGTGGTGGTGGTTAGATCTAGCCCAGCTGTCCATTTCAAGTATTGCTGGTTTCAAATTTAGCCTGCCGTCTTCTCAGCAAATTGTTTATTAGCACTGTTAAGTTTGCACCTTTTCAAATTTCAGGGTGTTTTTTGTTTGGTTTTTTTTGAGTGCATGCTTTGCCACTTTCAGGAATAACTGGAGTTAGCATGTCCAGTCAAGTCCATTGTCTTCAGAGAATTAAGCTAATCTGCTTATTGCTGGAACTTCCCTGTTGCTTGCTCTATGTAATTTTTGAGTCAGTAGCACTTTCTTCAGCAGTGTATTTTCACCTGATGTACCGAGCTGTTGCGTCCTGTCTTTGCTCTTCATCAGAAGCCGAATAGCTGTGAACTTTGTATTAGATATGATGCACAGGTACAAAGGAATGAGCAGAGACTCAAACAATGGCCCTTAAGATGTCTATTCTGAAGATCCACAACATCTTCAGCAATAATAAAAGTACCACCTTCCTCAAATTTAAAATCTCTTTGCTTTTCCTGATCTCTGTGTAATAATGCTGTGTTGGTGGGTGCATCTGCACTGCAGTATGCCACTTGTCATAAAAATATAGGTTGTTTTGCAGTGACGCAGGTAATGCAAGGGAGAGGATTTCTATACTGCAGAAGTGACTGTCACTTTGTGGAAAAGATGATCTTGCATTTGGCTCTGGTTTAGTATGGTGAAGGTGAAGAATTCACCATTAAAACTCAGAAAAGCTCAGAAATACCGCAGGATCTGAGAAGTAATGTCTGAGGCGTAGATTCATAAATACCTAGGCAGGCCTCATATTACAAGGCCCATCTCCAGAGACCTAGAACTAAGAGATGGAATTTGCCAATCATTAGTGGCTGTCTCTGGTCTCAATTAGTAGTAAGAGTCCCATGAACTTTGAGATAAAGAGATAGGCCAATGCCAAGTACTTCTGAAAGTCTGACCAGACTGAATAATGTATTGGAAGATGATCATATTCAGCTCCAGAGCATATGCTGGATATGGCCAGAGATGTCTAAGTCTGCATTTCCTAAGTAGGTTTAGACAATGTAGAGAAGGAATGACTTAGCTCATCCCCGTTACCTGTTTTGTGATGCTGGAGAGCCCATCTTTACCCTGTTGTTTATAAACATTGCTTGCCAAGAGATTTCTTGATCCTGGTATTGATGTTGATAGTCTGCAAGATGTCATCAGCACCTCCAGCAGTAAGGGACTGTTGTGTGATGGGAAGGATATGAGAAGAGCAGAGATAAAATAACTGAGAAACAAAATGTTCCTTCGTTGCTGTCTTTGATCTCTTAACTCCCAGCTGTGAGAGATCCTGGATGCTGATGGCAGCAATCGACTAATTTTCTGCATCTTCTGTTGCTTGTACAAAACAGAGGAAGATGTTGTCTTCACTGAGGGGAGTACAAATCTTGCTTGAAAGGGGGGAAATGCAGGCAGAACCTGAGGAGAGGCAGGGAAAGAACACAGGCAACCTCTAGGCTGAGGCAAAACAGGCAATTTTGTTCCCCCGTCTCCTCTCTCTTGCTGCCTCTTGCTTTGTACTACAATTCCTGCCTTATTAGCCATTCTTTTGTGTATTAAACCCCAACAGAAAGCTCCCAGACAGTGTTGCTATCTTTGCTGTATCCCTGATGTGATGGAAGAAGTGACAGGCGCCACAGACAAAGCTGTTGTGTCAGGGCTAGCATCATCTTGAAAGCTTGTGCCATTTCTCCCAAGTGAGGTGCAGTAGGTGAAGAGAGGGGAAAGTTTTACAATAGCTATTTAACTGTCCACCAGTAGTTTATTGTTGTGTGAGTTACCAGAGAGCTGAGAGAACAGTTATGGAGACCATCTACTGTTGGCTACATCCAAACAGGCAGCCCAGAGATGAAGATACTGAGAGGTTACTGCTGATTTCCCGTGCTGCTTAGCCCTGTCTTGCAAGGTACAAAAAGACATGGTTGTCATTGAGGTGGATCTGCATTAAAACATTATAATCCCACATACAGATCAGTGGGCAGGGATGTTTGGAATGGAAGCACTGGTTCATGTCATTACAGATACACCAGATATGGTCATGTCCTTATAGAGACACACTGCGGGAAGAGCAGACTAATTTCAACATCATAGATAAGAATTAGTAGTTCTTGGGATCAGTGTCCCTAAGATGAGAAGTAGAAGTGCTAATGTAGAGCTGGTGCACATCAGACAGGAGCTGCTATTCATGGCACAGGGCAATAGAACATGGTGCCGACCTCCTGTGGTAGAAGAACCAGGCTGAAGAGTTGCTTGGCTGCTGGCTCCACAGTTTGGCAGAAAGTCAGCTGTTGATTCCTCTGCCTGCAGCTGCCAGGCCTCCTCTCAAGGCTCCTTCTTTACTGCAAAGCGAAGTGCAAACATGAACTTTGTGAATCTGTGTTGCTCTTGGCCTTTTCACAGTTCCTGGATGAGGTCCATGCTGCTGTTTGTCTGGGACCATGTCCCTCTGGGAGGTGCAATTGTGCTTCAACAGCATATTTTGGAAACAAAAGAGTGAGCTGTGGGTTGGTTCAGTCTCTGCTTCTGTCACTGCCAGCTGTGAGGAACTATTGTGTTGGAGAATCCTGTCTAGATATCAACTGTTAGTATCACACTGAGTTTATTAACTCCGCTGAAATGAGATCCCAGTCGACAAGTACATACAAATATCCATCTAAAGAGTCAAGGGGTACCCAAAAGTGAATTGACAGAAGAATAAAGCAGAATAACAAAAATCTTATTGTCTGTTTTCCACTCTTTGAAATTAATGATGTAGTTACGCTTGTTACAGAGAAGGGCCAGGCAGGGATGGAGTCTGGCATTCTGCCTCCAATCTCTGCAGAGTTCCAGCTATTCTGCCCTCTCCTGGAGCATTTGTTACCTGTCTTATTTCTTAGTGAACCAGAGATGGCCATTAAGGAAAGATGTAGAGAAGGAAATAGCAGCAATCCCATTGATTGCTTCTGGAAGAGCATTAGAGAAAGTGTAAAGGACATTTGTGTAAGACAACGCCAGAGAGCTAAATAAGGCCAGTGTGACTGATGGAGAAAAAGAGGAAGAGGGAGAAAGAAGCTATCTGAGACACATAGGAAATGGTAGAGAGTTTATCCTTTGAAGCTTTTCCAAAATTGTGCTTTTAAATTTTTCTTCCTATTGATGGTGGACTCCCTTAAGGATCCAGTCTGTGGTACTGTTAGCATCATTTCACTGTCTCAGTCCCATTCCTAGATGCTCTTGGGAATCCCTCTGCCTTATCGTATCCTCAACCAGTGCTCTCAGAAGCTCCTCACTACATTTTTGGCAGAACATTATGCTGTGCTGTGCTATACTGCCTCTTTTGTGCTTGCCCATATTCCCTTAATGGGATTCGCCATCTCCTGCATTCTCCACACGTTTTTTGGCTCCAGTGTTGTGTTTGGTATTGCCCATATTAACTCTGTGATTCTCAAATAATACAAGAAGCTCTGCACCTGTATTACTTGAAGCTGATCTATCCGCACCCCTTAATTTTGCAGCTTATTTCTCCTCTGTGTGTAGTGACTGTGTTTCTGTAGCTTAGCATAGCAGCCCATGAAAGGCATTAAATGTTCAGGACTATACCTTCTATCTGCAGAAAAAGTAATTTCTACTGGGAGAAAATTAATTATGAATTGCACTCCTTTCCTGCGCTCCTGCACAGGGCCTGCACTTGGGTTTTGTAACATATACACCCCTGAAACAAACCTGCCAAAAGTCTGTGGGTCCTTCAGGGGGAAAAAAGTTGCAGGTGAATACTGCCTACAGCTTTGCTTGGGAGGACTAGACTTAAAGTTCTACATTTGGAGTGAGCACTGTCGGTCTGGTATGGCAAGGAGGGCTGCTCGCAGGAGAGGGACTGAGTGCTGCTTTGGAGCAGTAGATACCCGTGTTCACACAGGCTTGGCTGTGGCTGGTGATTGGGGGTGATGGGTTTCTCATAAACACCAGGATGGGTGTTTTTTCCTCTCATTAAAAAAAAAGAAAATGTCTGTGCAAACATTTTGCTTCAGGTGATAGAAAGTGCAGTGTGCATTAACCTTAAAAGCCAGGATAAGGAGGGAAAAAGAAAGGCAGGTCAAAGATCAGGTTATTTCTCCTGTAGAGTGTCTGTTGGTTTGTATCCTGCACTACTAGGCGATGGCAGCCAGGATGTGGCACTCACTGAAGGTGACAGGAGGCACAGGGAGGCTATTTGCCTTCCAGCGTAAGGGGCCAATTCTGCTGACTGCTGGCAGGGACTTGCATGTCACTCACTCGTTAGCTGTGTACCACCGGGCAGCAGATAATCTCAAGTGCTGAATGAATAAATCCACTCCTTGTCAGCTCCCATCAGTGTCTCTTGCATGAAGCCCTGATGCTTCTTAAAGAAGCATACGCTGCAGATAAGTCAAAGTGCCATATTTACTTGGTAGCTGATGGCAGAGCCCCAAGGAGCACTGCAGGTGTTAGCTACCGTGACATTAAACCATGACGTTCCTCGGTAGGCTTTTCCATGGTTATATAACCTGTAGGATCCATACTCTGTCACTTCAAGACCTTGGAATTTATATGCCAAGCCAGGCCAGGAATCCTGTTGTGGAGGTGTGTTGGCACCAGTAGAAAGGATTTCTGAGAAAATTATCACAGTATTCATCCAGCCAACTTCGTGTTCTCAGACTTTATGCTGAATTTTGAAATCCAGCAGAGCTTTAGAGCTGCAGTTTTGAAGGGTCTGTGGAAAAATACCGAAGGGCCAATGGAAAAAAGATAAGTAGAATCTGACATTCTGTTATAATCGTAGCTTGTGGAAAATAAATTTCCCTTCTAAAGTTTCATGGTATAGAAGTCTGCACATGCAAATATTAAAATGAAATATTAAAATCAAATATAGATCTCACTTGCTTCTCACACATACCTGTTTTCATTTTCATTTGGGAAAATAGCTTTGAGAAGCACACTTGCAAACAAGAATTGTGGTAGAATGAGCCCATAATAGAGCTCTAAGTAAAATGAGGAATTGCTCAGCTTTCCAGTAATTTTGTCTGTTTGTTTTATGTGTTTTGTACAGCATTGTCTGGCTGTCTGATTCTGTGGAGATCTAGGTCCAGTTTCCCCCTCATTTATGTACTTTTTGTTAGAATTTTCTTGTAATTAGTAGTACTTAACAGAAAACCTGTGTTCATGTTAAAACATTTAATTAGTCAAAATTGTGTAATAGAAGATTTCTTCCTGATACCACTTAATGATCATTAGAAGGTTTGATTCAAAGCCCACTTAAGTCAATTGATGTCTTTTGTTGACTTCAATACATTTTGAATCCGGCTCAGTATATTTAGAAATATGAGGTTAAAGGCTACAAGAGCAGCAAGAAATACTCTCCATAGATGCACTACATTCATGGTTCTCCATTTGCTTCTATAATGGCCTGCTGAAGAAGTTTAGGATAAATGTAATGAAAGGTAATTTTAAGTGAAAAATCAGCCAAATTCAGAGCTGCAGAGGATGATACTTTAATGTTTAATCATTTAAAACCTGATATTTTTCCACTTCCACTCTCTTTATGCTCCCATTGAAATTAAGGATGTAACTGATATGATGTTGTATTGCTTAGATTTGGTAGTGGCTTAGTCAGTTTGGAAGAATGATATCCCCACAGCAGTAATGGCCCTGCAGGACATACTGACCCTACAGTTTCTTGTTGTATAAAGCCATTTCAGCTTTAATGCTGTTTTCTTCTGATTTCAATAGTAGTCTGTTTGTTCTGTGATTATGGGCAAGAGTAAACAGGTGATCTAGATGGTCTTCACCAAAGCCAGGCATTTTTCACCATTTTTGGTTTTCAGTCCCACATAATGTCAAAGCATAATTACCAAATTAACAAAATCCCAGGTCTCTTCCTGTGAGATTTCTGTTATGACAGGAACACAGAATTTTCAGAGAACCTAATGTTAATTTTTTCCTATGTGATGCATTTGGTTTTGCCCTTTCAACTCAGTGAAGTGTCAGAGTGATTTACTCTGCTTTCTGTGCTTTCATTATGGAAATGCAAATTACTGCACAGCAGGCCAGACATTAGAAAAAAGTATGTGTTTTGGTACAGGGTTTCCAGCCTTAGGAGTTAGATGAGGAGCCAGATCTCTGCATCCTTTGAAGTTCATCCTGAGTCTAAATAATTCTGAATTCAGAAGAAGTTCATGTCCTGAATGAGTTTGTAGTAACTGAGGAACAGCTGTGAGTTCCAAAAAGTATTTTATTAGTTACTTCCAAACAAAGTAAGGTCAACATTAGAGAGGGCTTGATTTTCATAGGAAAATCTACCACTCCTACCATCCTTCCACCATTTTGCTCTGTGAATAGGAAAACCAGCACACAGCCTGCAGGGCTTTACTGCCCCTCGCCACTTCTGCAGCTCCAGACTTGCTTCTCAAGTGTTTTGAGCAATGTGGGAGCTACTGGTGTCAGTGGAGAAAGAGAGGGCTTTCTGGTGTACTGCTGGTGGACGTCAAAGCTTCCAAGGAGGAACGTCATCTGCTGTCCCCCAGCTTTTTGCCTGGAGGTATTCTTTGCGAAAATGCTGGTAATGGTTGTTGCATAGTGCTTGCACAGGTTTGGTAGATAAAATACAGCCTAGTAACATGAGACAACTGTGAGCCTTATTTTTCAAGCAGCACATGGGGCATGAGTGACCCAATTGTTATTGATGAATGCAAGAGTAAAGCAAACTTTCTTCTTCCCTGGGACAAACTATCAGTCTCCCATGACCTGCCCGCCTTGCCTTCTAAGTGAGTTAGCACTCTGTGTGCCTGTAAGGTGAAAGGCAAGACAGCAAAGCACTTGTTGCCAGTGAAAACTGTGCCAACAAGATGTGCTTAAACCAGAAAGATGTGATTTCCTCCAGGGAGAGTAAGAGGGAAGTAGAGATGGAGAAAAGGGATGCAAAGTATTACATGTGTTCATCTAAGGGTCATGTTGCCCCTGTGTCGCACTTTGTCATTAGCTGAATCACTGGAGCATCCTGTCAAATCAGCCTCCTGCCTGGATTACTAAAACCTCTAATTGGCACCTGCATGGCACCCACTTGGCTGCATGTTACCAGTGTGTCTCCATTTGCCCTGCACAACCTTTCACAGCTGTTTCCCCCAGTTTCAAGGGACAGTCAGTAACCTGCCGTGGCATGAGGCAGCCCTGGCTTTAGCTGGGACCCTGTGACATGACCTGCCATTTGTGCGGCAGAAAAGCTTCACTTTATTCCTTTCCCTTTTAAGTATTAACCAAACATTTCTCCGTGTTTTCTGTTTATCGCAGATTCTGAGTCTCTCTAGACAGGCTATTCTGAGCTCGTCCTGCTTTCTGATAATTGCATGTACATTAAAGCAAACACCCCTGCAGGGTTTCTCCACTCCCCTGTCCTTGCCAGCTCAGAGCTGGACAGCATTCCATGTCTTGCAAGCACAAGGCTGTGCAAAAAAGGCATGCCAAGGGTTGGCAAAGCTCTGGGGAAGAAGGCAAACCTGCATGCTATTTCTGATGTCTCTTATTTTGCCAGGGAATTCAGATACCTCTCCTTTCCTAATAACAACGATGGCTGGTAGGTCCTCCTGAGCCATGCATCAGTGATACCACTATCAAAGTCTGTAGTCCGTGTCCAACCTATATCAATTTCTGGCTTCTCTGCAGTGGATACAAAAAAATTAACAGGATCTAGGAGAGTCACCCATCAGTAGTGACTGCAGTAGTAATTTCAAGAAGGTGGTCTGTTGCATATTTATGTGAACTATTTATTTTCTTTCAAAAAAGAAAAGGGATGGGACAATGCTATAAGATTTTTGAGGATGATCTTAATCAGATTGCTGTTTAGAGAGCTGGGAATCTCTAGATCTTAAAGTAATGACTACATTAGTGTCTTGTGCCTCTACTTGGGGTAAAGTCCTGGATTACAAGAAGTACAGTAATGACACTTTTCCTTCATAAATGCCCTTCCACTGTAGGATTATACAAAGTCTTACCTGTAATGAGTAGATTAGTTTTGTCCTTGGTTTACAGATAGAAGAGGTAGCAGACTGTGGAAAGCTGACTGCCGCCTGAGCCAGAGTGGTGCAACAGACCACTGAACTGAATATGCTGCAGTGAAATGCTGCCAGACGCATCAAGACAGATGCTTCCTGCATCCCTGAGGTTGAAATCAAGACCTCCAAAACTGTTTTCTCTCAGGGTTTAGTTCCCAAGAAGTTAAAAATATGCACAGAACCTTCCACACTTGCACATCTAAAATGATGAAAGTAAAGTAACTCAGGTTATTTCTTTTTTAATTGGTTTCTAGAGTAAATCTGAGGCAGTAAGTAGATACTCCCTTTGTACTCTGATTATCTCTTATTGAACATAGGCTATGCAGTGCTGTAGCTGGATCCCCTAGTCCAAGTGGTAGTCATAAGTCACTGCCTCTTCTCATGCTTTAGGACAGTAACCAAGCAGGACCCTGACTGGATGCTGCTATCCATCACTCACTTGGTCTGAACTTATGTTGCCAGTGAACCAATCAAGAGGTTTTTCAGAAGTGAATCACCAATCCAGTTAGACAGCCCATCTGAAGGGAATTTTTTCTTACATAGGCAGGATATCCCCCGGGAGGGACAACATGGTTGGATGATCCTTATTGTAGCTTGTGCAATGGTCACATTTCCCATGTTCACTATACCTGGTCTTCCCCATCCAAAGGGAACTTTGTTGGAGTTCCAGTTTCTGAGAAGCTGCAATATGTGTTGCTGATGGTGAACCTCAGTACTGTTGGAAGAGTGTTATGGAAGTGGGCGCTTCTTCTATTTTGTTCTTCCTCATTTTTGAAGCAAATCCAACTTTTATCAATTGCAGAGTTGAACAAGCCCTCTGCAAATATCAGTCCATATCTTGAGACCAAAATGGAATAAACTGGCTGCCCCCTGGGTTGTTGGTGGAATAGCTGTACAGTTGAAATCTACCCAACTTTTGTTTCCTGTTTGTATAAATGGCTTTCATGGAAACACTGGTCATGAGTAAGTTAACGCCTACAGAGCTGTCACCATCAAGTACTGTGTATCACTGAATTCATAGCAGTTCTGGCAGTGCTGAACTGTGTGCATACATGTCTAAATGCATTCCCCACTTCTCTGACGGAGCTATTTCCAGAGATCCCAAGTGTGGAAGTGGATTTCTCAGGTGACTTTTGACTCTGCAGAGGGGAATGAGTGTCTTTGAAAGACTGAGATTAGCACATGTACCAGTACCCTTTCCTCCATCTTGATATGTGAGGAAGGCCAAGGATGATGTAGTGCAAGAGTTGCTTTTGCTTTTTTTATGTGGTGCTGTAGAGAAAGAAATCTGGGGCGATAGCCAACATGCTGGGAAATCCTCCTCCTCTGCACAGTGCTGAAAACTACCACTTTCTAATTTCCTGCAGAGTGTTGTACAGATATTCAGGTAAAGTTGTCTGTGCTCAGGCTTAGCAGAGAATGTTCTCTCAGGAAGCTGAAGGACATCAAGAACTAAAGGCGTACTAGGGCAAGTCCCTAATTGCTTGTCTGGTCCCTGCAAAGGAGACAGTAAGGAATGGCTTTGTAGTTTGCTCATGTTTTGTTTGTTAATATGGCAGCTCCAGGACAATCAGTTATTTGAAGGACTGGAAAAAACCCTACCTAGTTGTCGTTGTTTGCTTCTTTAGGTCTTTTTCTTGCTTTTGTGGATTCCTAGAAATTTGTCATCCCCAACTTTGCCATGGTTGGACCACGTCTTGTTGCAGAGTTTGTTTCACGTATCTACAGTCTTCACAGGGCTACATTAACTCCCTTCAACTTAGCCTAGGTCAATCCAAGTGGTTTCGAGTAGCAAGCCATTTTGCTAGCAGCTGAGGAATTGCACTGACTCCATCCCTAATGAATACCCTTAGCAGTCATGGTAGCAGTTTTGTGTGAGAACAGGGCTTGCATTAATTACAGGGACTTAGTCACAACTTGTTAACTCAGTGTTGAAGACATGCTCTTAGAAGTAGCCATACTTGGACAGACTGGGAATTGAGAGAAAGCACAGTCTTACGCTTAAGGCTCTGAACACTGGTGTCTCCAGTAATGTGGTTTAATTTCTTCTGTGCATTGTGTTTCTTATGTCACTTCTTACATTTCTTTCCCTTTCTGTGGCTCAGTTCTGCAGCTACAAAATCACATTGTTGTTTGTCTTCTCCCCTGTATACATGGGAAGTTGTATATTAGTTGATATGCAATACATAGTGCAGCATGGCCACACCTGTGGCTGTGGAAGGTCAGGAGAGCCCTACATGACATCATAGAGTTACTGTACTTTGAGAATATGTCATTGGCTTTGGATCGTGAGGCAGGAACAGGCTTGAATGCTCCCACAGCTAATTTTCTGTGGTAGATTTAGGACTTTTCTTTCAACCTTGAATTTTTGCTGGTTTTCTGCTCTGCAGGGCAGGGAGTACTGAGACTGAATAAATTTAATTTTTCTTAAATTGTATGAGTGCTAAATAAGATACATTGTTACAATTTTCTATCCTCTGCATATAAAGAGGCGTGGAAAATGGATAAATGGGAAGAAAATGTGTGACAATATCTAATGTATTCCAAGACCAAGTTTCTAATTTTCTCTGTTTCTTTTTGTTTCTTCCAGGTGGAGCGGGAAATAGCCATCCTGAAGTTGATAGAACATCCCCACGTTTTAAAGCTGCATGATGTTTACGAAAATAAAAAATATTTGTAGGTATTATTGGCTTTTGCCAGAGAAAGGGGAAGGGAAGGAGGAAGGAAGGGAGGGAGATCAGGGTTTTGGAACTTGGTAATATTTTTTAAATAATGGAACAGGTGTGTTTTCAGCCTCTGTTGGTGTCCATGTGATATTTGGTGCTTGGATGAGGAATGAACACTCATTATTTCCCTGGCTTTTCTCATTTTCTTCTCTGTACTTTCATAGAATCATCAAATCATTAAGGTATGAAAATACATCTAACATCATTGTCCAACCATTAACCTAGTGCCACCATACTCACCACTAAACCATGCCCCCAAGTGCCACTTCCACACGTTTTTTGAACATTTCCAGGGATGGTGATTCCACCATTTACTGGACAGGCTGTTTCAATGCCTACCATCCTTCCAGTGAAGAAATTTTTCCTAATATCCAATTCAGACCTCCCCTGGTGCAACTTAAGGCGTTGTTCTGTCGCTTGTTAACTGGGACAGGAGACCAACCCCCACCTGTCTACAGCCTCCTTTCAGGTAGTTGTAGAGATCAGTAAGGTCCCCCCTGAGCCTCCTTTTTCTCCAGCTAAACAGCTCCAGTTCCCTCAGCTGCTCCTCATAAGTCTTGTGCTCCAGAGCCTTTTATCAGCTCTGCTGTCCCTCCGTGAACATGCTCCAGCACCTCATTATCTTTTCTGGAGCGAGCCTTTACTTATATGCTGTTTCTTTTTTTACTTAAAATGGAGGAGAGAGGACAAACCAATGTCTTCTATCAAACAGCAAAAGATAAGGAAATTTGTACCTGTAAGATCTGGAACCATTTTGAATCAAAAAAGTAACAGATTTACAGTGGATAATTTGGATAGCCTCCTTTGCTAATGGTTTTCATTGAAACCCTCAGTGTTTTAGATTTTCCCCATCAATAACAGTTTTTGGTTTTAAGGGCCACTGAAATCTCCTAATGGTTCTGCAGTAGCAGTTCTGTAGCAGAGCTTTTTTTTTTTTTTAAGATTTTTTTTCCCCCCAGATCATTACCAGTGCCAGACAGGGATGTTGTCCACAGACAAACATTTTAGCTTGATTTAGGGCAGTAAATATATTGGATCTGTTGTCAAACAAACAGGCCATGCTGATCTTGGCACAACTGGGAAAAAAAATCAGTGTTTTCCAAATGGAAAATGGTGACCCAGTAGAGAATTTAGTGTTATTTTCATCTTTTTAACAGGTTATTACAAGTAGAAGAAAGTGGTTAAAAAAGATTAAACAGTTTTTAAGAGCCACCATCCAT
The DNA here is from genome assembly GCA_013396735.1 of Grallaria varia. Taxonomy (NCBI): domain Eukaryota; kingdom Metazoa; phylum Chordata; class Aves; order Passeriformes; family Formicariidae; genus Grallaria; species Grallaria varia. The sequence continues at coordinate 342,784 of VWZG01012343.1, read as the reverse complement.
TGGTGACTTCTTTTTAATGTCACAGTACAAGAAGGGAATCGCTGTTTATCCATAGGAAATGTGTTGAATGGAGGTAACAGTCCCTCATGGACTATTCAGCCAGTCTTGTTACTGGAGCAATGAATTCCTGTTTGGAGAAGCAGGGCCTCTCTGCCCAAGGGTTAGCTTAGTAGAGCAGGCAGTAATTTCTTTTGGATTCACCGTGCTCCTTTGGGGCAGAGCCTGCCATCCACAGTGAAATGCAGTTGCCAGAAGGAGCTCATGCAGGCACTGGGTGGGGGTGGCTCAGATGTTCTCAGAGCTGCATGCTCAGTCTCTATCCTCAGTGGCATAAGTAGTCATGGCTCCATGAAGCCCAGTTTGCCCCAGCTGAGGACAGAGGCCCAGATCTAACACAGCATGCTCTATGTGCAGAAGGGTAGCAATGGAAAATCAGGCTTTACAGGGAGTAAGTTTTCCTTTAATTCTGGAAAGAGAGGCACCATTGGTAAGAGTATATTCCTCTATATTCTGGTTTTCAGAGGGGTAGGATCCCCCAGGCTTCCTTTTGATTAAGATGGAGAAAATTTTCTACTTTCTGATCTTTGTTTGTTTCTATCTTTTGTAATATTAGGTATACACACACTTGGATAAATGCAGCGTACAGCTGATGTGTTCCAGATAGGTGTAGTGTACTTGAGCAGCATTGGTGATGTATGAATACATGCAGAAGAAAGGCCATGAGGGAATGTGTTTTAGAGGTGCTAATGCTTTCATCGTGCTCTGAATGCCTCTGAAGCCAATAGCTGAGATGAGCTCTCTTTCTTTACCCCAAAAGACTTGGGTGCTATTTTACTCCCTGTGAAAAACACCTAGTGCTCAGACCAGTGGGAATGATGTTACACCATTATTTCCAAAAAAATACTGCATTTCTTGGGAGGAAAGTATCTTCCTGATGAAAATCACCTTGAAAAGGAAAGCATCCCCCCATATCTTTGAGCTATATCTGGATATCCTGGCTTCTAAAAAATGTTGGACTCCAAAGCATGCTTTGCCAGTGATCAAGTAGCCTTTAACAATCAGTAAGTCTGCTTTGTGCTGCAGCTCCTCTGCCTGTAAGATTAAGCTGTCTGAATCCCCCTGAAAAGGCAGCAAATCCCTCTGCTGAAAGACACTGACTCTGAAAGAACCAATGACTGTTAATTATGTTTCATTTTTTATTAGTCACTATTTTAAAGAAGGGGCACAATGCAGAGCTCTTGCCAAGCCTCCGTGTTCAAAATTAGAAACAGCTGTGGCCTTGGATAAATCTGAGAGGTAGAAAAGAGTGTCTGTGGAGGGGTGAGGTGTTACAAGTGAAGGAGGTGGTGCTGAGAAGTGTGTGTGCATGCATGTACTTTCCCAAGTAATAGACACGGGTGACCTCTGCTTCTCAGCAGCATCCAAAAAGGGATTGCTCTCTGGTTGTGGCAGCACCTTTCCATCATGCATGCCATCTCAGCAGTAACAGTAGTGGCATGGTTTCAGAGGAGCTCATGAATTATGGGTGATATTTCAGAAGCCAGAAACTAATCACAGTGCAGCGCTGGGGAGTATTTCCTCGATAAATGTTAATTTCACAAATCATGTTTGACTTTTAGTTTATGATTTAATTTGTGACAAGGGGCTTTGGTTGAGTAGATTCCTAATGCAACCATGAATCAAATCCTTTTTCCACAGTTTGTTTAACACTGAAAATGAGTTTTTAAAAATAATAATAAAAATCTGTTAGCATATGCGTGTTAGCCAAGCAGTCTTTTTCTGTTTGTTTTAGTCAGGTTCTTTTTGCCAAGATGGTTGGAGAAGTGGTGAAAGCTACGAGATGTAAGATTCCAGCTCTTTATTTTGAGTTGTCTTATTTAGGAAGACTGTGGACTACAGATCTAGGAGTGTGGGGGAAAACATGATTGCACTGAGGCTCTCTGTAAATGTGCTGATATACACCTCAGATATACATTATGTTGGGGAAACAAGCAGCATTACTGACAGTTGAATTATTTCATAGTTATTGTGCAATCACACTGATGGCCTTCAAGCAAGACTGAGAGTCCACAGTAACAGATAATTTAGAAATAGCTATAGACAATCAATGCCTCCCTCTCTCCCATCATAGAATGTTAATGGACAAAATGGCAGGAAGGGGGATCATCCTCACATTTTAAAAATCAAGAATTAGTCAATGTGGCTTTGTATGGGGAATGATCAGTGAGGTAGCAAAATTTGTGTGTGCACCAGTCATTTTGACTCATGAAGTTCAGACAGTCAGGAATTTTAGGGCAATGTAAATCACAGAATCATCCCAGAATGGGTTGGATTGGAAGGGACCTTAAAGATCATCTAGTTCCAACCCTCCTGCCATGGGCAGGGAACCTTTGATGAGACCAGGTTGTTCAGAGCCCCATCCATCGTGATCAAACACTTCCAGGACTGAGGCATGTACTAATGAACTAAGGGAAGGGGCAAGTCAGCAACAAAGATTGTAACAAAGTGTTTCGGTGTGTTCTGTAATGCGTCTCAGAGGAGGCACACTCCTTTGGTCATGCAGTTTCTGCATTGTGTATGAACTGTGTGAACCTGGGTGATGGTCCTGTTTTCGCTGTGCTGTGTATAGGAAAGGTCTTTCCTGAACTGGCCCTACACAGTGTTTGTGTAGCAACTGGAGAGGAAGACTGAGTTCATACCCTGTTAGCAGCATTACCCTGTGAATGAGCAGGAGGTTCTCATTAGCAGACTTGTTGAGGATTAAAGAAGAGGAAACATGCAAAGCCCAGTCCTTCATGAATGAAGTGACTGGCTCAGATGTTTTCTAGGAAGCAATCTTACACTCTGATATGTATATTTACTGCATTTTATTTACTGTGCTTTATGCAGTACAGTCAGCTTTTCTTTTGATCATAGAAAAGCAATTGTCCCACTCTTTGAGGAGCTGTTAGCATAGCAAACTAAGTGCTATCATATAGCCCACAGGAGATGGAACTCCCCTTTTCAGAGAGGATAAAGTTGGCTGATACAGTTCTCTTGCAGAACCCCAAACAGGGGTGGCATTATCTGCTTTGATCTCATTTGATTAGCTATTTAGTTTAAATTGTCAGGGGGTTGGTGAGGAGCAGAACTAAGTAGGACTAGTCCATGCTGTTTTCTTTCAGATGTTTATACTGGTATTTCTTGATTCCCTTTCCATTGATGTCTATGTGTGTGTGTGTGTATATATATATATACATACACACATATATATATATGTATCTATATATAATTTGAAAAATTCTATTTCTAGGTGTATACAGATATGTGTGTAGATTTATACTGATTAATTTTCAAATCTTCACATGTAAGATTTCAAAGGTTCAGATTGTGTGGAAGCATTTATTTTGAATCTCTGTGTTGTCCAACTTAATCACCATTTCCAGCAAGAATCTGTTTTGAAAGGAGTGGACACCAGACTATTGTTCTCTGAAGTGTGCCGTGCATTCATTCAGCAGCACCTTTTCCAAGCAGAAGTCCCTTTCTCATCACTCAGCAGTACAGTGCTGTCACTGGGCAAGTGCCCGTGCCTCACTGCAATGTACACAACACGCCACCTCCTGATTTCAGAGGTGAAGGTGCATCACAGTGAGCCAGATAACAAAATTAAAATGTCCTCCTACCTGTGAATAACTCACGTTTCTTGCTTACACAAGATCAACTGGCAGCAGGAGTTGAAGATGTACAACTCTGGTGGTGCCTTTGTGCTGCCAGTCTTCTCCTGCAGGGTTTTCCTGTAACTCTGTTTATTTTTGATGAAAACTCATTGTGAGGCACCAGAGGATGCAAGAAAGGGAAGAAAAACAGGTTCTCTGTGTTCTTCTGTTAGTAGTAGGCAAAGTCTTTGACATTTAATCCATCTGCAGGAAAACCTGTCTAAAGGCAGACGGAGGGTGCAGAAAGTTGGAGCAGCTCCAAGGGTCCAGCACTGAAAATAAATTTTGTGGTAGGTAATGCTTCTTGGTGGTCAGGTTGTGGGCTGTCAGGTGCTGTGAATACAGGGAAAGAAAATAAAATGGGACTGGAAGGCAAAATGGCATTCCATCTGAGCCTTGATTAGAACTAAGAGAAAGATTAGTAACCAGCTACTTTGATCCCTTTTCTTCTGTTGTTTTAGACATGTTTTAGTACTATCTGGAATTACAAGCATGTGTAGTCAAAGAAAAGTCAGTCAGTGGTAGGAGTGGAGGCAGCACACGTGAGGTTTTGAGTCCAGGGTGGTCCTGGAGACGAGGAGCTGGATGGAAGCCAGGGGAAGGGGAGCGGGTGCTGCGACAGGGACAAATGTCAGCAGGAGGGATGCCAGCCTGGCACAAAGCAGGGTTTGCACAGAGGTAGTGGTGATGATTAATGCTACACCCTGTGCAACAGAGTCTTAATAAGCTCTACCCAAAAGCCTGACGTGTGCTTGGATACCATCCAGGCCATGGTGCTGGGCTTGGGAGAACATAGGCCCACAGTGGAGCAATTCTGTGACATGAGCAAGGGGAGATGGAGCTTGAAAGCCACAGTATGTTCACATGCCTGACTTCTGTTTTAGACTTTAGTAGGCAATGTTAGGTGTATCTAGGTCCTAGGTGTTACAGCAAAGGCCGCTTTGCGCTGAAGAAGAAAACCCCAAAGTATATGGTCCCTAGCAGAAGTGCAGCAGTGACCTGATGGATGTTGTTTCAGCTCTGTCCATCCTGTGGTGCAGATCCCTCTGGCTAGATCCATGTCATGACTGCTGCAGTACCTTGGCATACAAGACTGCACACCATGAAGATGCTCCTCAAAACACCTTTCATCCCAAATAAATCAAAGATACAGAGGGCCACAGTGTAATCTCCTACTACCTCTTTTCCCCCCAAGCCCAAACCTGTTTATGTCCAAATGTAATGAGCAATCAAATATAATCTCCGTTCAAACATGAAAACTAGAGTTTAAATTGTCTTTTAGAAAAAAAGAAATCTAATGCATGCACATTTTCTTGCAGGCAAGGAAAAAAAAAATTGAGAGCTCCTGGCTCAGTGCCAAATTAGGGTTTAAAAATTCATGCCCACCATAACAATTTATATAACTTCTGAATAATTTATACGCTGTGCCAATAACAAGGGGCTTAATATCTGATAGTGATTATTTAATCAATAGAAAACAGCGCAGAGGAAAACTGTCAAAGCACTACAGGGTATGTCAGCCTGGGCTGGGCAACTTTCAACCTTTTCCCTGCTACACATGTGTTCAATCAGATATATGTATGGAAGGACATTTTCCAAATAGGGTGGTAGCATGGAAAAGAAATCATGAGGTCTTTTTTCTTCTAGGGGCTTTTCAGTGTGCCACTTCTGATGGATCCCTTGCTGATTCACCAGAACTTTGAAATGTGGTGAGCTTTCTAGCTCTCATCTGAACTGGTCAGGAGTAGCTAGTTTCTTGTGAATAACCTGCTGGTATTGTGGGTTACTCTGAGGTGGTCCAGAGTTCATCAAGGTTGGTGGCAGTGCCTAGCACGTGCCATTTGTGGTGCAGCCGTTTCCTTTTGTGTGTCAACCTGTGGCCAAATTTCAAGAGGGTTTTTCAGCTGTGGGCACTAGAGAACTAAAGACTTACCTGTCCTTATGAAGGAGATGCCTACCTGACTGGTAATTGCTCAGACATCTGCATCAATTCTAAAGTGTCTTGATCCATGCTGTGTTCCACAGTTTCAGGATTATGCTCATGATTTCCATATGATAACTAATTATTAAGTAATAAAACAGAGTAGTTGAGCTTCTCAGAAGGTGTGGTCATTTCATCATACGCCTTACCCATAGGCATCACAAAATGGTAAACTCTTGAGTACAGAGGAAGCAAGCAGGAATTCTCCCACTGTTTTATGTATTTGTGTGTCTCTTTCTATATAACTGCGTCTGGGTTTGCATCTTGCTGGACTGCATGTCTGAATTTGTGCGTCTTAAAAGCTAGCCGGTGCCACATGAATATCTAGTCTAATCCTGGCATAGTAAGAGTTCTAGGACATCGCCTAGTGGTGTGTGATCATACCCAGTGGTTCATTCAGACTTATGCAGAAGACCAACCTACTTACTTAGGTTTAAGCGAGGTTGGGCATTGTATATGCAAATGTCATATCATTTAATAAAAAACAAATTATTAACTGGTTCCCTAGAAGACAGCTAATTGCAAGCAGTGATAAACAAACCTTCTATTGCCTGACCAAAACAAGTTCTGTGATTTGACTACCATTCCTGGATCAGAGGATATTTTTTGGTAATCTTTATTTTTTTGTATCTATAATACTTACCTGAAATAGTTTGTATTTTAGCATGAGCTTTCATCTAGAGATCTCTCTCCATTTAACACTTTTCTAATAATAAATACATTTGTATTTCCCCAGAGGACCTAATTGGTGTAGCTGTGAATGTCTTGTAAATTGTCCTGAGAAAACAAGAGCTGCATACCCTCATGGGAATGTGCAGTGATGGGATCTTTAAGGCAATCCACCTGGCAAGAATTATAGTATTTAACACCATTTTTGCTAATGGCTGAGACAGCTTTACATATCTAGTGTGTTTGTGTGGGTTTTTTTGTTATTTTGCCGGAAATATCTGGTAGTGTATGGTCCTGGTGTTCTCTGTGCCTGCGAGTCTTTCTTTAACAGCATTTTTCCAGGCATTGCTCAGAGCCAACCTGTTTCTTTAGCTACAGTCCTGATTTGGAGATAGCTGTAGCTGCCTCGCCTCAGTGGGGGCTCTGTGAGTTGTTCCTCTAAGCTCCCTAGGGCTTGGGTAAAGGCACCTTTGAAGAAGTTGTAGTATAGTCCACTAGATAGATAAGAGAAATAATCATGACATTGCTGTATTAAGTGAAGTCTTCATAGTATTGTAGTGCAACAGTACTGCTCATGGAGAAGTCCTTGCTGTGCTGGCACTGGAAAAGAATGGGACAAGACCAGCTTACAGTCCAAAACACAAAGCAGCTGCTGTGAAGTCCAAGATGCTGTCAAGCATCACAGCAAAGAACAGTCTTCAGGAAGGACCTGAAGAAAAGCGATGATGTAGCTCTGTCTTTGAGAGTGATGCTGTTTGAAGTATAGAGGGGATGTTATGAGAGCACAGAATTGTTTGCCTATATGTTTAAGAGGTGGATGATAGAACCTTGCTTTGAAGGCTGGTCAGAGGCAGAACTCAACCACAAAGGCCAAGGAAGAGATCCTAGATTGTTTACAGAAGGGACTGCAAGAAATGAAGGAAGCTAGTTCATGTTCGAAGAAGTGTAAAAAAAAGAGAACGACGGAGGCATGGAAAGAGTGGTCAAAGTGTAAAGTTAAGAAAATGCTGCTTCATTGATGGTCTGTTATCTATTTTGAATCACCAAAAGTGGAGCCAGAGTGTGTATATCAAAGATATGATAATGAATTAATTTAGATACAAGATACCTAGATAAAATTAGACATGAAACTTTAGTTATCTGGATGGATAGGAAAATGAGTATCTTAGAGGTATAATAAAGAAAACATCTAAAAGATACCACTACAGCCAAGGTGTAGGGACCTGAAGAAAGCCTGAATCAAAGGTAACACCCACACTGCAAGCCTGAATTGTAATCAAACAAGCAGTGTTGTCTCTAGGGGTAGAGAAAGGAAGAAGTATAATGGGGTGGTGAGTCTAAGAGTTTTGTTTTAGCTGATGTTATGTTTGAGCTGATGATAGGAGAACTAAAGATGTTAAAGAAGAAACCCAGTGTCTTGGTTTATTCAGGAGAAAAGGAAAAAGTTATACTAATTTTTTATCTGAGTGTCTAAATTTGCAAATGTGAAACTGGTAGGTTGGCACATCTTGTGATCCCCACAATACAGGTAAGGTGAGGTAATGAGTGGGAGAGGCACAGTGCTTTTTTGTTAAATTTCTAGTCTAAGCTACAGAACAAGCCACAGTCAAACACGGGGAGAGTACTGTCAATTAGAGAGGTCTGGAATCTGTGCTGGTTCCTTGCATAGCTGGAATATGAGGTGCATAAAGGTAATTTCAGACTACATTTCTTCACATTCATGTTGGCTACTTCATGTCTTTCACATGCAGAAATCATCCCTCCTTTGCTATTTGCTTTTTCAGTTTTTGTTATTACTTCTTTACTATTTTGGTTCCTGAAAGAGTAAATAAAATGAACCAAAAAGAAAGAAAAGAGCCTAGCATTATTCTAAGCTTGCTTTTATAAGCTGCATACACATCTCTGATATGATACATAGTGGGACATTTGAGGTTAGGAATTCAGAATCTTTTATTGAGGAGGTGGTGATAACGGGATACAGATGGAGAAATGGCAAAGAGAATAGATTGAATGCTGCTGGATGCAATCTCTCTGTTCCTCTCCAACTGACAAAATTATTCTTGTATTTAGTATTCAGCTTCTTTGTTTTTAAGGACCAAAGTCTTGTCTCCTTCAAGCTCTGAAACTTAGAGATTTTTTGTTTCATGTCTTGGCTTGTAGCAGGGACATGAGATATTAATGCAAGATGTGGACCTTGGTGTCTTTATGAAAGCAAGTTGTGGCCTGTGAAAATATATGCAACCTCATAAAGAATATATCTAGTGAGGAAAAGTAATCAAGAATTTATTTTTAGCATGCACTTGGCTTCATATTGAGTTGCAGAACCCTGATGTTTTCTGGCTTTTGCAGTGTCCTAACAAGCAAAGGGGAAATTGGTGGTGTGGACAGCATGGAGTAGAAGGCACAAGGGACCACAGGTGCTAATCCCAGCACTGATATGGGGTGACTGTAACCCTGGCCAAGTCACTTTGCTTCTCAGTCCCTATCAGTAAAGAACAGGAGGCTAATGCTTGCTAATACTTGTTTCTCTCATACGAAGTTCAAGGATTAGAAGAGCTGGTGTGTTTCCAGAGCATCCAACACATGAGAGCTAAGTGCTTGTACAGTCTTTTGCCCTAATACAGGTCCTCTCTAGCATGTAGTGTGCATGCTGCCAGCCAGAGATTGTGTCTTTCCTTTCCTTGAACCTCCTTGCAATGGCTACTAGAGCAGGTTTTCTTATGTTTTTGCAATGGGAAGACTGATGCTGTCTATCATACAAAGACGGGATTAAAAAAAGTTTCATTCACCAAGAAGTTGCTTTTCACCTCTAAATGTAACAGGAGAGTAGTTCTAGTTACTGTTCTGGGATTTTTAGAATTTGCTTGCTTGCTTAGAATAAATGGGAAAAGTAGTACTATAGTGAAATGAGAACCTACCATACCTGGGAAAGATAAAAGGGAAAGGAAGCTCGGGAAAATGCTTCTTAGTGTTTTTCTCCCCTAGAGGCTACATGTTATTTACCTTCCCCCAGATCCTCCAAGAGCTGGCATTGGCATACTTCCAATCCTATAGCACTTTGCTAAAATGAAGGACTTCAGTTGCTGATGTGAACTCAGAAGATCTGGAGTCTTCTCTGTGCCATAGATTCTGGAAATATGTAGTATACGTATGCCTTATTTTCCAGCCTCTGGAATAATGTTCTTTCTTCCCTTTGCTTTTTCTGTTTGGCTTTTCAGAGTGTTTATTCTCTTCTTCTGTGGAACCACTTAGGCACACTCACAGATACACAGATGGATAGATACAGATATGCAGCGCTTGGTGAAGTTTGTGTAAACTGTGCAGTGATAGTTAGAACCAGTGCAACACTTGGAAACGTTTAAATCCCTCCTGTTGGCCTGTTTCAAAATTACAAGTGTACCACTACTGTGCCATGTAATGCGCCAGCAGAACATTGGCTTGCGCAGAGATGGAGGCAGGTGCTGAATTATGTCCCTGTTTAACAGAAAATCTCCTAATTGGGGACTATCCTAAAAAAACTCACATGGTACTAGAGGGAATAGGGTTGGCGGGAGAAAAAAAAGCTAGGAAGCTAGGAATCCTAGCTGCAACATTGCCATGTAGTACTTGTGGAGTGATCCCTGCAGCATTTATTTCTTGCACTCTGCCACTGTGGAATGTGTTTGTCATCCTTCTCACTCATGCCACGTTGGGGGCTTTGTCAGATCAGAATACATCATTGCTGTGCTTCTCTGTGTCCCTTGACTTATCATGGGCACAAATCTTTTTCAAATACTCTCCCCTGTTCATTTCCATTATTATATCTGGTGCTTCTAGGTGGCAAGCAAAAAATGAATTACCTTGTAAATGCTCCCTGTCTTTCAATTTGTTTTATTTTTCATACAACATGTCAGTGCATTTTTGTTGAGTGCTTTTAATAAGAAGAAGTTGATGAAAATAAATTGCTTTGCAGTTCCTGCTGTGGGTGACAGAAATGCTGGGTCTGCAATTTTCCAAAACCGTGCATTTGAAACCAGTGTGGAGGGTGTTTGTATGCCTGTAACTGCAATCAGCTTTGTAAGATACCTCCCAGAAAAAGAAAGTAGCTACCAATTTGAATTTTGGGGGCAAGATGCACTGCTGTATCCAGCTTCTGCTGGGCACAGTGAGAGAGGGAGCTGTCAATAAGAATTTTAGGATTGATTCTGTGCCAGGCCTGGGTCTGCCATATTGGATAGTTAGCCAGATCTGTCTCTAATATGAGACAAGAGAATGAATTACATAGCGAACCCTCTTACCAGATTGTCTACTAGCCAAGGCTTAGAAAGCAAGGACTGGGACTTGACAGTGTGGACACCCGAGTGCATTTGGCTACTGCATCTCAGCTATCTTCTGAGCATTTCAATGACTTGCTCAAAAAATGTGATGTGGATAAACGGTGATCTCCAAATTACCAAGGTGTACTCAGCAGACAGTCTGGTAACTACTCATCTGTCTTGGAGAGACGATAAGCCACGTATTCCAAATGGGATCTTCAAGTTAAGATTTTTCTTTTTAACTTGTTTTAATGAAAGGGAAAAAAAGTCAATATTACTATATTTCCTGTAACTTTCTATTTTGATCAAAAATGCAAAAAATAAAATTGTAATTCCTTAAAGTGTATAATTTCATTTTGTTGTTCCCTTTTTGTGCTTTTTTACTACTTATTTAGCTGACAAGACAATATTAATGCCTGTCTCACTGCAGTCTTTGCTTCATTTCTGTAAGTCAGGGAAGTGCTTTCTCCTTGTGTTAGCTGGGAACTGACACATGGAAGTTGCAGAGGAGCTGATGATTAACCAGGAGCTCAGGTCCCACCTTTGCAACTTCAAGGCTAATGCCATTATCATTAAGGCAATTTTACTTTCCTCAGAACTGCTTTTAGTCCTTCTACTGTCCTGTCTATTTGGAAACATTGAAAACAGGAATAATTATGATCTCAAATTGATAATTGTCTTCTTCACTTTCCATTTTAAATTCAGAAATTTCCTCGGAGATTATGCTGCTTGAGGTACACAAAAGACAGTATCCTGGATTAATTATTTTTCATTGTCCACTCAAATTTGAAGAGTTGGATTAATGCTGGTAGTAATACTAGCCTGCTGTCGGGCAAAGGATTGGTGGATCATACTGCACACACAGTTCAGCTTGGTCTGCTGTGTTGTTGGGAGGCAGGGACTGAGTAGTACACTCAAAATTTGGAAAAATAGCTAATTCTTGTTTGCAAGTTTTCTGGTGATGTCTCGCAAACAAACTGCCAAAGGTTTGAACCCACTGTTCACCTTTACATTGTTGATTTACAGAAACCACCTGTCAGATCACATCCCTTGCTGTGAAACCCTGAAACTCACTTCAAGGGCATTGGGCAGTAAGTGAGGAGTACAGGTTTCTGTCTCTCTCACAGGGTTTAAAGAAGCTAACCGAGCCAAAGAACAAAAGTGATTTTTCAGTAAAAATAAAAGAATTAGTCTTTTATATTTTTAATTTCAGATTCTGGGAAAATTATCTCACTCTACAATTCCTCCATTTTGTGTTAAAATAGTATGTGCCAGGCAAAAAAGCAAAGAGGCACTAGGCCACAAAATCACAATGGAGATGGGAAAAGTTTGTGGAGGTTTCAAGCAATTCTCTTGCGTAGTCCATGTTATATCTGGTTTGTTTTTAAGTGCTTCAGTTGATGGTGTTCCTGCCATTTCCCTGGAAAAAATGTTTCGTTCCCACCATTAGGCAACATTTCCAGATATTTATACTGTTTTCCTCTTCTTGGCTGCCTTTCATTTCCCCCACTTACAATGACAAGACGGTCCACCCATGGCAAGTTCTTTCCTTCCAGAAGGTTTCACTCTGTGCTCTGTGACTGCCAGGAGTGTTACATGAGGTCTGGAGTTTCCTCTCTTGCTCCTAGGTCCCCTTTGTGCTGCATTTATTCACTCAGTGTCACATTTTCCATGAGACAGTTGCAAGGACAGGAAGCTACTCCAGCAAATCACTACTGTTCAGCAGCAAAAACTGAAGCTTTTATGTAGGCTGCAAACATGTAGTTCTTTTTTTTTCATTATGTATACTGTTCACCTCTTCTTTTAATTCACTCTAATTTGTTGCCATCTCTCTGGTTCTGTCTGAGTGCAGCTTTACCACAGCTGTTTTATACAAGAACTGTCAGCTTGGTAAAGGACCTGAGGCTTCCTGATACAGTCTTACTCTACTGCAGCTTTAAGAGCTGCTGTGGAAGCTTATATGTGTTTATTCTCTTCTTTCCTCCCTGATCTTTTGAGTAATTTTTGGCTTCCTTGATAATCTCTCACTGTGATATTGGGCACTGAATCCAACAGTGTCAGATCTAAAGTGTGCAGAGCCCCTGTTAAAAGTACTAATCACTCCTGATTTTAAAATTCTGATTCTCTTCCACTGTTATATCTGGAAGTGTTCTCCTTGACCGCGTATAAATAAAAGTATTTGTATGCAACTCTGCGACTGTGAGGGGTTGGTATGGTCACATACTTACAAAATCCTGGCTTTGTTATTTTCTAGGTATTTGGTGCTAGAACATGTGTCAGGTGGGGAGCTCTTCGACTATCTTGTAAAAAAGGGAAGATTGACACCAAAAGAAGCCAGGAAGTTCTTCCGACAAATCATCTCTGCTTTAGACTTCTGCCATAGTCATTCAATATGGTAAGTACAGCCTCTTCTATAGGAGTCACCTATTATGTAAAAGCACATAATAAAGGGATCTTATCTTGATACTTTTACTTACTGATAAGTAACTGATGTTGCAAAGTTCTAAAAGCATTGGGTAAAATGCTGATGTGTTTTTTCATTCCTGACCATCTGTGAGACAGTGTACCAGTCACAGATAGACATTTCATGGAGAGGATTGTCATTTTTCACTGGAGGATCCATTCACAGGGAATCCTTTAAACAGGAAAACCAAAACTACCAAGGAAACCCAGTTTCACTTCCATAATTTTTAGTGCACTTATTAATAACTAAGAATTACATAGACTATATCAAAATGAATCCCTGGAGAAACCTGGGACAATTGCAAGTACAACAAAGTCATTTTGCAGTTTCCTTCAATTTTTGAAAACCTGCTGGCTTTTGGCAACCTTCACTGAGTCCCTTCTGGGCATTTGAGTCACCATTGCCTTTAATTTCCTTTCCAGTAGGGAAGAATTTTCTTATACTTATTAATTCCATCATATTATTTAACCATTGAGTGTGGTTTAACCTGTGATTTCAGGTGGTGTTTTAGATTGGACCAGCTTCTCCTTCATCTCCAGCAGGTTTAGGGAATTTAAATTACACTGAAATCAAGTTGTTGCAATCAGTCTGAGCACAAGAGTTTCTGTATAGCTGCTGACCCGTAACTGCCTGCTCCTTGCTCTCATAAATGCAGCTCCTTGCATTTACGTTGGCTGGGGGAGAACATTTGCATTATGTCTGCATGGCTGCTTCTCCATAGCCACACGCAGCCACAGATCCCCCACTCCAGGAGGCCAAGGGCCACTGATAGATACTGCAGTAGCCAGATTTGCATGATCACTGTGTGGTTACTTCTCAGTAGCAATACAGGGATTTTCTGTACCCCCAGTTCTGTGCTGAAAACTCACAAACCAGATGGCCACAGCATAAAAGGCTACAGCACAAAATGGATGCTTAAATATTTAACTTGCTTTTCTAGTCTTCCCCCCGCTACATCTCTGACTCATTTCAACAGGAAATAGTATTCTGAAAGAAAGCATATTTCTAAATGGAAAGGGAAAGAAGAGCGTTTCTTGAGGATATACTAAGAAGAGTATATTGTTAGCAGAAGAGGCAGTCCAGAGGTGGTACATCTGGGTGAGAAGGTCCTGAGGACAATGTCTGCCTGGTACAGTCAGGGTTACAATAGTCAGAGAAATTCCCAGAGAAGGCAAGAACAGGTTGCATGGCCAACTAGAGTATCTAAGCTTTCTCTGTTGGCAGAGGTGTCTGATCGGTTTTATTCTGTGGATTCCACAATCTTTTCTCCCTGCTGATCAACTGCACTGAGTGATCATGACCTTCTTAGAACCACCGTACAACCCTGGTACATTGCAGAGCTGTTATTTTTTATGTACGCTGGGTAGTTTAACCACTGGTAGATGGTGTACATATATGTTTCTGTTCCCTAGTTGGCTTAATACTTAGAGATCCAGTCCAAGAAGACTCAAAAATGTTCAAGTACAACTGAAGAGAAGTTACTCTTCCAAATGAATATTCCAGAGAAATCTGAATCTCCATTAAGGCAGACATTTCTACTAAAGAATGCATGTATGCACATATGTGCTAAGCCTTTGAGCTTGAGGATACCTCTTGTTCTGGCAGACTTTAATAAATTGAGTGAGGATCATGGGAGGCTGACAGACAGACAGACAGACAAGCACCTCTGCAGATTTAACAGTATGTGAAATAGTCAAGGCAGAGTGCATGTCTCTCCTTAGGAATCCAATTTCCTCTATTAAACATATTGGATTGTGGGCAGTAGCCTTGTTTTTAAGTAAATCCCCTGTCTTCTTGCTAACTCCCACTCAATTAGCATCTAGTGTTGAATAACTTCGTAGTAAATCATAACTCTGTCCCTCCAGGTCACTCTGAGACTTGTGTAGTCTGTGTTATATTAGATTCTGTGTTGTATTCTGGAATGTTATCAGAAAATCAGACCTTGCATAAATATGTATATGTGCATGTGTGTGAGTATAAAAGTGAATATGCTTTCCTAAGCAATGAAGCCTGACCTTGTCCTGTCGTGGGGCAGTGAAATGACAAATCATCTCATCAGCCAGGTTATCCAGTTATGACCACGTTGAAAAATGAAGGCTTCTGCTTTGGTTAATGACTAAATGTGGGTGCTGCTAATCTCCTGGCAGAACAGATTGATAGGCTGGTGTCCCCAGTCCCATATCATTGTCCCATCTTATTCCTGTGCTTCCCAAAACACTGTGAAATACCTGTGGCTTACTTCCACAGCAGTACATAACCACTTTCAGCATTCAACGCTCAAAATGCATTGATGCACCAGGATTCCTAAATCAAAGGTTAAGGAAGGATTCCCCAACCCTCCCATCAGTAAAAGGCTCCTGCTACTACTGTGTGGAGAAATCGGCTCTGTCTGTGAGGTGTTTTCAAACAAGCGGCTGAGAAAATGAAGCAGAATAGGTGTGGAGCTTGAGTCTGTTTGTGTGTTGTTTTAAAAATGTATGTGCTTTCTGTTCTTGTTCTGTTTACTGGAAACAGTGGGGGAATATTTCATGTACTGCACTCTGGTGCAGTCACTTATGAGGTTTTGTGGTACAGGTTGGCCATAGGGGAATGCTTACAGGTAACCCACTGTAGGGTCCTCAAAGGAATTCTATGTGTGCATAGCGCTGTGCCATGCTAGGGACACACAGGCAACCGTGCACTGAACAGACAGCACCATGCAGAGACATCTCGTGGGATCCTGCGTTACCTCGCTGCTCTGCCTGAGCTGGCAAGCCAAGCAGTGAGCTCAGTGATGCAGCATTATTGCTTCTACTCCCAGCTCTTCCTCTGTGCTAGCTCGGAGGGCTCTGCACTGCGCTGCAGTGCCTGGAGCAGACGCACTCAGCAGTGGTGCCAGAAATGGCAGAGGAACCTGAGGCTCCTCAGACACCAGTATAGGACCATCTGAGCCTGGGAAGTTTTCTTTGGACAGAAGTGATGATGTGCGTTTTTTACTAACCTATCGTTCACCTAACACTGGGTGTCTGCTCTCCTAAATTCAGGGCGTTTAAGATACCTCTGCTGGTGCCCCAAGTGAGTAGTCCCTTTTGAATGCCCTGCCTCCATAATGCGGGAGAACTCGGCTAGTTGGGTGCCGGCGGTATGTTCTGCCGGAAACAATGCGGGAGCACGCACTGGGGCAGGTCCCGAACCCTCGCTTTGCTCGGGAAGAGCCCCCTCGGTGCCGGCCGAGGGGATGCTGCCGACCGAGGGGATGCTGCGGCGCGGGGGGCGGGCGGGCGCTTCATTGGCTGGGCGTGACATCACCGGCGGGAGCGGCGATTGGCGCCGAGCATCCTCCGGCCCCGGCATCCGCGTTTGGTCAGCATCGCCTTTGGGTCCGCGTCTCACAGGCTGACAAATAAAAATGTGATTACAGAAAATGCCCCGTGGCAAACCTTATTATGGCTTCAGAGATAACAGATAATGCCAATTACTGCGCAAGGCAGTGGTGACATTGAGAGGAAATCCGCTGCGGTAATGAGCAGTGTGATGATTATTTCATTTTATTTTTATTTTGGTTGCGTTTCATTTTGTGTGCGGGTTTTGCTTTTTTGGGGGTTTTGGTGTGGGTTTGTTTTTTTTCCCTGAACATGCACAAGAGGGGTTAAGGCAGGTTCTTTATGAATATTGATAAATGACAGTTATGTGGGCCCTTTCTCCTTTCATTGCCTGAGGCTGTGCTTGTTGGAGTGCACACAAGCAAGGCTCTTGCTGAAGTGTGTCTGTGTGTGCATGCGTAGGCATGGGGGTGTGTGACTTAAAGGGCTGAGGGAATGAATAAGAGCTTTGTTTCACTTTGCCTTGTGTTCTTCCCATCGGTGCAGTGCAGAAAAGGATCCTCATAAAATAACACATTGATATTTCACAGCAATAGTGCCAAAATCTCTGGTATATTCCTGCTGCAGAGTACTGTCAGTAAGAGAAGCATGCTTTCAGGGAGAAATCTGGGGTGTCTCTAAGAAACAGAGAAAGCTGGAGAATGCCAGGTGCCATGTTCTGTCAGAAGTGCCACCCTCCTCTTGACTCCTGCTCTGCCTTGCTTCATAGGGAGCGTGCTGTGCTGTTTGGCAGGAGAGTCTGTCAAATGCTGAATACTGCAGCAGTTGGACACTTTGAAATCATGGCTCAAGGCCTTCAAATGTGAAATTGGCCTAGGAATTGTAGACTTTAATAAGGCTGCTGGTTTGGGTTTTTTTCACCGTCCTTGGGTCTTGAGGTTTTCAAGTTCCTGTTCAGGCTATCAGAAGTTGAAAAGGTACATTTTTCCTCTGTTGGGAGCTGATATTCACCACTCATTACCTGAATCCAGGAGTTTCAGGTCTGTGATCAAGACTCACTGTAAAACAGTGAGTTTTCAAATATCCCTTGTACAGGAAACTGGAGAAAACCCATCAAGTGTAGCAGCTGCAATGCCAAAGGCAAAGTTACCAGCTCAGCTAAAGTCAGAGAACGTGTATTTTTTTTAAGTTTACTTCTTTATATAAGCCACTGGAAACTCAAAAATGGTATAGTCTTATTGGAAACATAACCAGGTAACATTTTCTGGCAAGTACAGCTGTGGTGATCAGACCTGACAGGCTGTTCTGGCTTTGAAATACATGAATATATGTTTTGAATAGAGATTGGTAGGGAGAAACAATATATTTTAACAGATTAATGGAAATAATTGTTAAGAAAACAAGAAATATTTTGTGCATACAAATCCTGATATGTTTATAGATGTTGTCCTTTTCCCTAGCTGTAATTATATTTACTTGTTCTACAGAATTCTGCGAGAACGTACTAAAATTGAGCATAGCAACCATGGCTATAAACAAAGATTATTCTGTAGGTAGAAACAAGTTACATTTTTGGATTTGATTTGCAGAAGCAAGAGAAAATAAGACTAAAGGCTTTTTCTGGTCATGAAATTTAAAATAATTCTTCTCATACTATTAATTGTTGCTGATAAATTATTTGCATCACATCAGGTACTTTAGGAGGCATAGTGCAGAACGATTATTCTGTGGTCTGGCCCTTCAGGGAGTTTGGGGGCAGTAAGAAAAGCATTTGCAAAGTAGCCAGCAATTTGATTAGTACAAATGACCTGCAACTACTCCAATTAGGAGATTTCTTGGGTTAGAAATCTGTGACCTACAATGAGTTGTCATAGAAACTGTTATGAACATTTCAGCTCAAAATCACTTTAAAATAATAGCTTAGTTCATCATCTCATGCCAGGTGACATACCTCCTTTGAATCCAAGATCTAGTGTCTGTCCCCACACCAAAATTGTTCTGGCAGCCCTGGGTTCAGGCAGAGTGTTTTACTTCTGATTTTTTATGTATGCTGCAAGTGCTTCAGTACAGATACAACGATAATCCCAGAGCGGAGAATGGACTGGAAGGGCAGTGGAGGGAACTAGAGGCACTGTCTGAATAGTATCTCTGGCAGTGACTAGAAAGCAAGCGTGGCCATTGTGTAAGTGGGAAGCTGGAACATGTTAATGTGTGTATATATATATGTGCCTTTCATTTTCTATGCACCACCTCCAAGAATGGTACATTTCCATGGGACAGTTTTTTCAGAGTTCTCTCTCTATCCATCTTATGCTGCAAAGAAATTGTAAAGGCTTTGTTGTGACTTGTAAAAGAGAGATGTTGCAGAGAGTCTGATCATGTGTGCTTCCCCTGTCATGGCTTGTTTAGTGGCTTCCTTTCACTCACACACTCTCCCTTCAAAAGCCTGCTGGATGCCAGCTCCTGAAGCCAACTTCTTGTGCTCTTGCTGTCTTGGTTGAGAAGGTCTGGGAGTCTGTGGCCACTATGGATCAGGGTTACACTGACTTCTTTTGCAGTGCTGCACTTCTTGGTCCTATTCTTTCTCAGCATATGCAAGGCTCAATTGGAGAGTTTGCTGTGCTTGTCTATAAAGAAGCTGCTTTCTTCTCTTCTAGTTTTCCAGCCATGTGACAAAGCCCCTACGGCTTTAGAGCCTTTAGAACAATGAAAGGGTAATGAGTCCTCTGTTCACCTGCAGAGAGAGGAGTTGATGCGGTCATATAAGACATGGAGAGCCAGAGAGATCAGCTGGAATGGGACCAAATGAAATGCATTTACTCTGCACTTTTCCATTAATGCCAAGTAATTACCACATACTGTGGGATTTTTGTTTTGTTTTGTTTCATTTTGGCAAAGAGAATTCTTTCCAAATGTGAATGCATTAGGCAGTCCAGGCTGCTGGGCTCTTAGGTAAATTATAACAAGCCTTCCCTATTCCCGTGTGTTCCTCTTCTCTCCCCCTGGCATTTGAAAAACTGGCAATACAAAGATGGGAAATGCAAATGCAGAGAGGAAGCCTCTTTCCCAGTGGCAGTGATGCTGATGCTGCCACTCTGGTGCAAACTCCTGGCTTGACTTCTATCCCCAGGATTCTGCCTTGGCACATTCAAAGTGGTCCAAAGATGGATATCAGAGAAATGCTCCAGCTAGAAGAAAATTTTCACTGGGGCATACAGGTCTCTTGTTGAAAGTGCAAGTACTCCCTGATCCCACTGGCACCTTGATCTCTGAGAACAGTGCTGCCAAAATATAAAAGAAGTGCTCAGGCTGCCATGAAATTCCAATGCTAACCATCCATCCTGAGCACTAGGGCCTGTATTGAAAGAGGGATGGAGAATGGTCAGAGAGATACAAAACTGCTGTATGACAGTTCTTGTATTTTGGGGCCCGGGTGGCAATAAATATAATGATTCTTGACAGAGTCCAGACTTTCCTCTCTTCTCAGTGAAGAGAAGTGATAATTTCTACAGTGAAGAACTGATAATTTTCTTGGCTTTATTCTGATTGCAACTTAAGGCTTTCAAAATGCTTCCTGGGAGGTGGGTCTGCACCTCTGCCTAAAGACCTCCATCAGCCCATGGGAAAGTGGAAAAGCAGTGTGCAGAACTATGAGGCGAAGCTTGCTCCATGTTTGGAATGTGGATGGTGGCCCTTCTTTTTTCCTCTCTTTCTTGCAGTGGCTCTCATAAAAAAACCCACTATATATGTGCCACTTCATAGGAACCTCATTTTCCCACTTGATTCTCCCTAAAAACCCAGGCCTAAAACTGTGTTGTGGATCCCAGCCGATGGGAAGACAGGTTGAAATGGGGAGAAGGAGACTCCAATTCACTAGTGAATATTGAACTAATTTTCAAAGGTGTCATCCCTTCTCTTTCACTGCCTCTCAGTGGTCTGGGACTGGGGCTGTTTCAAGGTTCACATACACTGTGCTCCTGCCAGGGTCTGTGGCAGATCTGCCAAGGCTGGGAGCTTTGAGTCTTGGAAAGGGAGCATTTTTGCATTTCCTTTAGCTGCACTGTTTTCCTGAAGTAAGATGTTTTGTTGTGAGCATGCATCCAGACTGGAGAAACTCTTGTGAACATCCTGTGCTTAGGTCGTGCTCCACCTTGGTCATTCCTACGTGTTTTCTCTCTTCTCTCTAAATAAGCTGCACAATTTTAGCATAAGCAAAGGATTTCAATTTTTAGCTACAGAAGTCACGTGTCAGCAGTATGCCTGCTACAGACTGAATGTATATGTGAATCTTATCAGTTCATGCAGTGCACAGAAGTGGAACAGGCACAGGCAGCAGCACCCTCAACTTCTATATCATGTATCAGTTCAGCAGTCAGCCAGGAGCAGTTGCCAACCCCGGAAAACAAGTACAGTCATGGAAAAACTATGCACAGTAGAAGGAGACACACTGAGCTTGAGCTGTGGGGAGGTTTCTTGTTTCAAAGTATCAAACAAGCAGTGCTCACTTTACAGGGAGCTGTTACTGGCCCCTGAGCACTGGTCCTCAGACAGGGAAAATTCAGCACATTGCCCCAGCTGGATAAGGTCTCCCCAGTACCCCATCAATGAAAGCCATTGTAAGATGAGAACTGTCCAGGGTGACTGCTGGGGGAAAGATGAAATCACACACTACTGTCTCATCAGTGTCCAGCTTTCCTAGCGTGGCTTAGAACTGTGGGCTCATCACTCCATTTCACTGCTGGAGCTGGAATGTGCTAAACTTTGGCAGATGTTGAAAATCTTGCCTTTGCCCAGGACTGCTGGCATTCAGGCATTCTTTTCCTGGCCATTAGCTGGTCATTCACTGCCTCTGAAACCCTTCCCTATCATACGTCTCCTGCATTTTTATCATATACTTATGACTGTCTTGTTAGTTAAAAACTAATTCATCTACTGTCTCAAATTACCTTGAAACTGGGATTTCTATGAGTAAAGCATCGTTTGGATTTTCAGATGAAAATATGTCAAATCTGAATCATGATGCTCCATTATCTACAGGATTGTTTGCCCATGGTTAACAAGGCCATTTTAACACTCAGGGTTTATCATACTTATACAAGATTGGAGACTGAATTTTAAATAGTGAGAGGGAGGGAGTCACAGGTCTCAGTGATAAGGTAAATGACCAGTAACTGCTTTGAATGTGCACTCTTTTGTTCGAAGTCTCCTTTGGAAATAATTGTTACAGTCCCCAGGTGCCCTATTACAGTGTGCTCTAGTTTTACATAGAATTGACCTGCATTATTTACAAGTTGTCTCTAACTGATCATTCCTGACTTCTCTTCAGATCAGAGGGTCTGATTTCCAAGACATTGTTACACTGCTGTGTTTCTCTGAGAGGGTAATGACTTTCCTTCTTCACACTGGTATAGAGGTAGAATTACACTTGCATGCCTGAGGAGTGTTGGAGGAATGTCTTTAAAAGTGAAAAGGAAATGGCATGGAGATAAGGCTGCCTTCTATATGATGGGTGTCACTTGACTATTCTGACACTGCTTCTTTTGCTGAGTTCAGTTTCTGGTCAGGGTAACTGCATTTAGTAAACCCTTGTTGCAAATGAGTGTTGTTTGCCTGACACTTGCACGTGTTGTTGGCTGTCCCTTTCCCACAGATCTGTGTTCTGACCGGCCGCAGAAGCTGGCCTGTTCTGCCTGTTTGAGTGCTCTTGTTTGGACCTTTTATTAACAAGACATCAAAGACTCATTTTGCCTATTCATAAGCAAAAATAAGAAAAGAGCTTTTTCTTCAGTCTGCCCAAAGTGCTTCCCTCACCTCTGTAACTTTTCAGGAGTTGCAAATAAAAAGAAACAAAAAGCAAAGTCATCACAAATTTTGTGCAAGATCTTAGTCTTTAGATAAAAAAAATCCTATTACTGTAATAGTTGTACAAAAGCACCCGAGTACTAAAAAGCAGATGTGGGGATGCAGTGGTGTTGACTGAGAGTAATGGAGATTAATCAATTAGTCAATATATGATACTTGTGATTCAGAGCTATCCTGAAGATCATGGCTTTCTGGCTCTTCCCGTGTTCCCAAATAATAAGAGAATCAAACTTTGATGGAAAGGAGGGAATTCTCTCCCTTCCTGCTGCTGACACCCTCAGTTGTAAACAGTGCTGTGTTGAAGGGATTCCTCCATCAAAACTAATTACTCCAAATTATTTCAAAGCCATATGCCTATGTAAACAACTCCTAATAGGAGCTTTTTGCAGTAGTATTTACATCAATAATTTTTTTTTCTCTAGATACCACACATTTTGTTTCCTGTTATTGACAGAATATATTGATGGTGTTGCCTCCTACCTTAAGGAGCTGGCATATCACAGAGTGTATCAGCCCTAAATCCGAGCTGAAATTCTCCTCCTACCTATTTCCCTCAGTTTCTCTCTCATCATACTGTATTGGTATCACTGGAAGTTGAAGATGTTCATTTCCTGTCAGGGTGCTGCATTCACTGGCATTGCATTCATCTGGGATACGCTCTAGAATACTGCAAAGATTGGATCTTGAATATGTGTGTTCTCCCACCTGGAACAGGAAATAAAATTAAATCAATTAGTATATAACAGGTTGGATGCTATTCCAGATAATGAACAAGTTTCAGAGTGGGAAAGCTGTTGTGGATAATTTAACTCACATTTTGATCCTCTCTTTACAGCCACAGGGACTTAAAACCAGAAAACCTACTGCTGGATGAAAAGAACAACATTCGGATAGCAGACTTCGGAATGGCATCACTGCAGGTTGGGGACAGCTTGTTAGAAACCAGTTGTGGGTGAGTATCTCAAAGCATATTGCAAAAATGAGTGATATACTCCAGACACAGAAGTTGTCTGTGTAAGAGTCAGTGAAGACATGCAGACCTACACACTGCACTGGTATTTCCCAGCAAGATAATAAATTTATGTGATGCACATAGTGTATAAGAGAGCTAAAAGACGGGAGGTTAAGTGCTGTACAGTGAAAAGCAGGCCACTGTAGGTGTCAGATATGGTTATAAAAGTCAACACTTTCAGGTTTGGATTCATGTGCATGTACTGGTATATGTTTGCATTCACTGGCCATGTAATTTTTGGGAACTGAAAGCAGTAGCGTTGACTGTGTGAAGAAGAGACTTTGAAAATATATGGGAGTGAAAAAAAAAATTAATCTGGAGGTTCTTAAATGGAATTTTCATGTCCTAATCAGGCTGGCAGCTTGCATGCAGCTCTTCATGTTCATGCTCCACAGTTTCAGCTCACAGGCAGGACTGACAGGGAGGAAGCAGAGTCCTTTGCAATTACAAGCAGGGCATGAATGCCGATACAAAGGAGACTGCTTGGAGGGGTATTGCAGGGGCAATCGAAAGACATTTCCATGGCAATTCAGTTGCCAGCAAGAGCTTTGCAGGACTTTCCAAGGGAGCCGGCAGTAAGCCGAACAGCTGAGCAAAGCCTAAGTGGCCAGGAACAGGACTTGCTCTCAGGGGGAAGGCCCTCTCATCACCATTGTCCCTAGGGGCACCACTGGATCATGGCCCCCCTCCCAGTGCTGTGGCTTGGCGCCCTGTTGGCTGTGCAGGAGGCTGCAGCAGTGAGCTGGAGCAGGGGCAGCAGCTGCATGGAGCTGCAGCAGCCTGGCACCACTGTGCCAGCTTCTAGCTGTGTCTGAATTTGTTACAACAGCAAGCTCAGCAACCAGACAGTACCAGCAGATTTCCACTTCCTCCCGTACAGGCTGACTCTTCTTGGCCTTTGGCAATGTGAATCTGATGGCTTCAGCCGAGCCCTGTCTTCAGCTGTTTGCAGTCCATGCTTTTTCAGTCTCTGCTCTAGGCCAAGGCAGTTTGGGGATCCCTCTACAGCCCTGTCACTGCCTCTCAGTCCTAGGCTGTATGACCCAGATTTTCAAGTCATGAATAATAGATAGCAAAATTATATGACATTTATGATACGATGGTATGCTGGTTGATGAGTATAGTGGGATGCACCCACTTTCTCCTGTCCATGTCTAGTCAAGATTTGAGCTCTTATTGGCACAGTTAAAAATCAAGGAGCTGTGATGGCAAGGCCAAGTTCAAGGTCCCACAGTCCCACACCTGGATCAGGGAAGTACCTGGTACCTTCAGTACAGGCTGGGGGTTGAAAGGATTCAGATCAGTCCTGCTGAGAAGGACTTGGGAGTACTGGGGGATGAAAGGCTGGACATGACCCAGCAATGTGCACTCGCAGCCCAAAAAGCCAGCCCTGTCATGGGCTGCATCAAAAGAATAGTGGCCAGCAGGTTGAGGGAGGTGATGCTGCCCCGCTACTCTTCTCTAGTGAGACCCCACCTGAAGCACTGCATCCAGCTTTGGAGGGTCCTCAGCACAAGAAGGATGTCAACCTGTTAGAGCATCTCCAGAGGGGCTATGAAGGTGATTGGAGGGCTCTTCTGTGAGGACTGACTGAGAGAGTTGTGGTTGTTCAGCCTGGAGAAGAGAAGGCTCCAGGGACCTTGTTGCCACCTTTCATTGCTGGGAAGGGAGTATAAAAAAGATGGGGACAAGGCTTTTTAGCAGGACCTGTTGTGATATGACAAAGGGTAATGGTTTTAAACTAAAAGAGGGCCAATGTAGATAAGATAGAGGAAGAAGGGTTTTTTACTGAGGATGAACACTGGAACAAGTTTCCCAGAGAGGTGGTAGATACCCCGTTCCTGGAAACATTCAAGGTCATGTTGGATGGGGCTTAGGAATGAAGGTCTCCTTGCAGTTACCACAAAGACTCTATACTCTTTAGATAAAATTGTTCCCTTTCCCAACCCAGTTTCAGTTGCCCTCTAGGATTTTTCAAACTCCTCGGGAACCTCTCAGTAGGGTTCTTCCTGTTCTTGTTCGCACCAAGCTTTGTCATCCAGATCTGGAGTCTCAAAGAGAGGCTTCCTTTCCATGAGCTGTGCTGGAATGCAAACCTCTATGCTTCTAGCAAATCCAGCCCCCACATTGTGGCCTTAAAATGCACTAATAAAGAAATCAATGGAACGGAAGAGATGTGCCTGTAATAAACAGAACACAGCAGCAATGCTGTGATCTCCTGCCTTGCAGATGCATTTTAAGAGTGTTGCCAATCACTAGGCCTCCTTGTGAGCTATCACACCACTTCATTAATTCTCCTGGCATGGAGCCCAGCATGGCTGATACTGGTGTCTTGTGATCTCTCTGGTCTGGGGGGGTGAAGGGAGGAAGAAAGGAAGGAAGGAAGGAATATATAACAAGATTGCCAAACTGTTCACAGAGAAAAGCAATCCAGTTATGACTCCCTTTCCGTTGGAGCACATGCAGTAACCAACCTTAGAGCTTTTCAAGGCAACAGTTTTACCTACCCTTGTAGTTGGTACTTTCAGTCAGCATGAAAAGGAACACTACAGAGTGAATCATGGCTGAGATACTGAACCGTAATGAGATGTTCCTCTGTGCACCCAGAAGTTAATTTTGAGAATGGCTTTATCTGTGCTGTGAACACTGATAATGAGATGAAACTGTAACGTTTCCATCGAAAGTCACACAAGGAGTCTCCAGGTATTTCTGTCAGTCAGAGTGGGAGGCTCAGATGGGGTTGAGCCGTGCGGTACAGCTAACTTTGTCAGTTCAGCAAAGTGGTAAGACTGCAGTCAAACATTCTCTGCTGTCACAAGTGAACTGCTAAGTTCAGTCCAAAGTTTGGGTGGTCTTTAGGTCACCACAGAGCCTTCCCTGACTGGCCTCCTGAAGAATAGCCTCATGTAGCCTGAAGTAAGATGTATCGCATACCTCAGAGTCAGTGTTTTCTGGGAGTTACTCCTTAGGTCTGCATGGTTTTCTGTAGCATTGATGACTACCTGGAGAAAACAACAAAAGTTCAATCCAGTTGTGTTTGTATAGGAGAGAGGGGTAAGGATGGACTTGCTGTTTCGTTGACAGACTGCACACTGGGTCTTGATTGCAATGAATCTCCATTAATGGAAATGTATATTGAGAAAATCGTGCATATACACAGCACAAAGGGATAAACCATAGTTTCAAATATGTATTTAGACGCTTGAAGGGAAGGGGAGATGTGTGTAGGGTCTGCAGGACAATTTCTGCTTATGGCAGAAATTGCACAGCAAGGCTGTCTTATGGAGGGGTTGCCCGTGAAATGCCAAGATAACACTGTGAGTCTCTGCATTCGTTCAGGAGCAGGGAAGGTCTGTCGGCTAACTGCAGACAAGGAAGGAAGAGAAAGATGTGAGAGGCTGCTGCTTCTATTATTTCAGATCTCTTCAGCTCTTCTTTCTCTTTACTCTTCCAGGCAGTGACATGCAGACACTCCCCTGTCTCTTTCATTGCTATTCTTCCTGTTTCAGTGTTTAAGAATGGTAGATGTTTTCCAATCCGTCCTGAATTGTCACTGGGCAAGACGAGTGAGTGCCTTATGGTTAAACCTCAGGCCTGAGACCCAAGTTATCTGAGCTTGATTTCTGTCTCTGCTGAAGGCATTCATGGTGGTCTAGGACCAGATACATTGCCTTTCCCTGCTTCAGTTTTCCATCTTAGCAAGTCACTGAGTACCTAAGTTGCTCTGAACATAAAATGCAGTGATTTCTTTAGGAGTCTTGGAAAAATGGGAAGGGTTGGTGCGTTCCCTAGACCTTGTTCCCTTTTCTTGAACTAAGATGGCTTATGACTAAAATGAAGGATTAAAAGAAGATACTGTTGCATTACAATTCCTGGGAGTTTGCAAAGATCCTTCCTCATTCGCCATTGCTCCTTACAGAGATCTGGCAAAGTAAGTTTTTGCCATCTCTTCAGTTCTCTCAATTTCATTTTTCACAACTTCAAAACACAACTGGGTGGAGTTGAGTGAAAGCTGCCAGGTGACAGAGAACCTGCAGCAGTGCTGGTCTCTGTGCTGCCCGTCTCCCAGTCTCTCTATCCTAACAAAGACCTAGGACAGAGTTGGCATGAAAGTGTAGCTTGCTCCAGCACCAGACCCGCCCTCAACAGAGCCTGTCAGTATAGCCCTCAGTTAACTGGCTGTATGCAACAGTTCCCCCATGCTGGTGTCTCCAGAGGAAACCCCTGGTCTGATTCAGAAGGCTGAGTGCATATGGGAAGAGCAATGCTGACTGTGATTTTGTTGTGAGCAAGAGGAAAGCCTTGTGGCTGCTGGTGGCATAATGGAGAACAGCAGCTTCCAACCCCAGCACGGTCAATTCTGCTCTCAGCTCTCCCTAGAAATTCCTAGCAACAATTTGCTGACTTTGATTGCGTGGATCTCTCAAAGGAAAGGTGCATATACTCATTAGGACTGATGACTGTCTCTTTTTGAACTCGTGGTATTTGTAACATCCAGTGCACTGTGTTTGTTAGAAATGCCAGCAGAGGTCATCTAGCTCCTGCTTCCCTCACATCTGTATTTGGTGTATCAGCGCACCTGTGGTGAGCAGATAATTCAGGGGAGTGATACACCTCAGTATCCAAGCACCATTTCTCATTTTAATGCCAAGACATGATGCTGCACGTATTCTTTACCGCTTATAATAAATGTGTGCATATGTCTAGAACATATGCAAGTGTCCAACATCCAGTTATTGTTAGGGTTGCAAATTTAAGCTCTTGAAATTGGAAATGCCAAAATTAGTACTTTTTACCCCATCTGATCGAGGGCTTCCATTCTCAGCACTCCATTTCCATCTCCTTCTTGATTTGTATTGTAGTCTTGCTGACTTATCCCCAGCATTTCTGCCCCCAAATCTTAGATTTTTTCTCTTTTCCACTAGGTTCTAGCTCTTGTTTCCTTTACCTGGTTTTCCCAGTCAGTTGCTGTCAGTTCTAGATCTACTTCATTAGTTTAGCACAGTTAAAGTTTGGTATCTTGTGATAACCCCAGCCACAGCAGCTCATAGTATCAGTTTCAGATTAAAGAATTATTCTGTGAAGGGTTACCAGTGCAGATAGAATTTTGATCCTGATGATCTAGAGCATTTCTGCTAGTAAGTGCAAGCTGCAGCGTTCTAGTGGTAGTTGGAATAAATTCTTCTAGAGAATGCAAATAAACACTCATGTTTTCCCTTTGCAGTTGAGGATACCAGACATTTTTCTTCTTTTTTCTTCTTTTTTTTCTGGGAAAAAAATTTAATTTAAATTAGATAGTGGAAGTGCTTCAGCCCATACACAACATGCACTCACACAAAAACATGAAACCAGTCTGAGACAGATGAAAAGCAAGGAAAATTATTGTTGAATTGACAGCAAGTCATAAAGAACTGAAAATAAGGTTACAAAGGGAAATATCAGACAACCTGATTAGTAACCATTGGTACCAGGCTCACCTATAATACATCCCAACGTATGTTAAAGGAGCTTTAAGTCTTCAAAATCAATTCCTGAGAATTTAAGATGTGCTTCTCTTCAGACTGGCAGTGTAGCATTAACTTAGCCTGTGCACATTAGGATATGCTCATTAATTACGAGTTTGTACAGGTTTTTTCCAACAAATCTATGCCTCATTTGATGATTGGATGGCATGGTTTTTTGAGTAAACAGCAATCTAATGTTTGGGATTTCCCCATCATTAATTTATGGATGCATTCATAACTTCTGCTCACCACATTCAAGCCTTGCTATGAATGCTAGGTAGGATTTCATCACAGTCTCTTAGGTTTGCAAATACTAATTATGCTGTTTTTGTATTATGTTTGCCACATTGATCTGGTTATCTCCATTTATATGAGGACACATGATTCTTCAAAATGAAACTCAAAATTGTCAACTGGTTTTGAGTATATAGTTGTATACTCTGGGGCCCAATATCCCAGAATATTTGGTGCTTGACAGCAGTCCTTTACTTAGGGAACAGAGTGCTTTCTGACTGTGGCTGCTGCTCCACATGCTTATAAATACTGTAAATCAAACTTTAGATGTGTAGCACTGTGATTCTGAAAACTGGGGAACCTGCAACTTGCAATTACCTGTGAGCGTCTCAGTTTAAGGCACCTGTTCATTTTCTTTCACAGAAGGGTTCTGTGGCAAGGGCATAGTTTGATTCTCCAGTATGTCAATCAGCTGCCACGCTTGCAAGCTTGTCCTTGTTGACACTGAAGTTCCCTCACATTGCTACAGACTTTTCAACTTCGGCCACAAGTAAAACAGAGGCTTTGGGCACAGCAACACATCCCACCTGACTTACCTGCAGAGTCCAGTATAACCTTATAACCTCTTCAGCCTTTATTTTAGCAGTTCTTGACTTTTGGATGCTTAACTTGGCAATCTTTATGCCCTTTTTATGCAAAGGTCTGCTTAAGTTTTTTAACTGAGATCTCTTAAAGATTCCAAGTCTTAATAATTTGAACTGATGTATTATTTAATGAACTGATTTGAAGATTCCCAAAATGTAATTGCACTCAGAGAGTAAGCAGCTGTAAAACGGCTGAGGGCTAGATGCTCAGTTTTCTAATACAAAGCTAAACAACTGAGTTGAAGCTTTAATGGCAAAATAGCACTCAGCCTTAACTACCTTAATTACAGCCTTACCTACAGCTACTGCCTTCACTGCAGCCAACTACCCACTGCTACTGGAATGTTTCGTCAGTCTCTCCCTGTCTTTCTTTTCTGTATGATCTATGGCTGTTGCTTTCTCTGCTTGGAATGCCAGTGTCCTCCTCCTGAATTCCCTTTATCTATTTTGCTGCTCCTCTGGTGTTCCACTTCATCTCAGCCCTTTGCTACTCAGCATGGGGGGAAAGCGCAGGCAGCTCTTTGTTCTAGTGGGTAACTTCTTCCTCTGAAAGCCAGCTTGGAGATAGTGATTAACAGGGGGAAAGGAGGACTCTAGCATTGAGCAACAGCAAAAATAGCTGGATGTGAGAGGACTTCAGTGCAGCTGTACAACCTGCTGCATCAAGGTAACTTAATGCATAAGGAAAACTCTGCCTATGTCTGTGAGGCCCAAAGAATGGCACTCAAAGAAGCTTTTCTCCTTCCCCAAATAGTACTAGCTTAAGGTGTAGGACCAAAGGACTGAGGCATGGGTCCTTTGGTGGGACATCTTTAATGGGACTTGGGAACCTATCATGTGGTGTAACACTGTGGAGAAGGATCACACAGCTTTCCCTGTCCTTCTTGATCAACCAACTGCTTCTCTGGCAAAGCAGTTACTGTGTATTACCAGATAAACCTCACATGTACAGCCGATTTGTGTGTGCACAGTGCAGGTCTCTCTCACCTGCATAATGAGGCCTGTAACTCACAGGCACATCAACTCTGCACTGGTTGTCTCAGATCCACTGTAGCTGCACAATATCTTGATGTGCACAGATCAAGAACTACTTTTCTAGAGCTGTCCTGGATTTCACCATTGCACTCTTGGCTTATTTCCTCTGGTTTAAATCCCGTGTAAATGCCTTGCTAAGGTCCCCCAAGATCCTTATGATTACGGTGTCCTAGAGTCACAGCTCTGAATGACCATTCAGAGAGCCCTTCCTGCCCCAGGCAGACTAGCCTGGGAAAATCCACAACACCCTGGAAACAAACACTGCCAACACCGCTGCTTTTTTTTTTTTTCAGCAGTACCTGCAGGCAGCAACTGTTTCTTGATCTTGCTGAGCAATATACTTATTTGTTATCAAGAGCAGATTGTGGCTTTTGCTGCACAGAGATGTAGCAGAATGATGAGCTGGCCTAGGAGAAGAGGCAGGGAATGTTGCTATTGACACATCTATATTGAATAATTAGTAATAGAAGCCAAGGAAATATTCATGACTTTAGAAAGATAAATAGATTTTTGATTAAATTTGAGTTTTGTCTTTACAGCAGTTAGCATTCTCTGTGATTGGTAGCATAGAAATGAGGTTTTTTTGGATTCTGGCTGACTGGAGGGTCCCTTCTAAAGCTGTTAGCCAAGATAATGCTGCAGATATCTAGCTAGTGTGTGCTGGCAAGAATTCAGAATGGCAATGCCAGAAACCTGTGCTCTCTGGGCAGTTGTAGTGCAGCTGCTGAATGGTTGAATCAGTCCAACTTCTTCAAAGAATTTATTAAAACATTTTCTCCACCAAGTCTCTTTAATTTTTTCAGAATTTCAGTTGTGCCTTTTAAGATACATGTCAGATTCCACTGCACTTCAGCAGACCTCAGGAAGGTAAATGTTTTAAGGGCATTTGCCTAGTGGGACACATAAATGCATATGTACCTGTCTTGAATTCCTCATAGCACTTACATTCTTATTTTCAAGAATGTTAGCACAGGAAGCTCTCAAGGCACTTGCTTTGCTCAGCACCCAAAATTAGGAGTTCTGAAATATTTTTCGGAGTCATAATATACAAAACTCATGAATACTCTGCAAATTGAGATACTGACTCTTCCAGTGCACCCCAGTGTCATGGCCATCCAAAAAGTATTATGCTGGAGGGTGTTGCTGTACTGTACACGATGCCATGCAGGATTTCAGAAGTCTGGCTTAAGTTTCTAGCTCAGCCACGGGCAGGCCCTGAGTAGCTATTTAATGTACTGTGTCTTCATGACTCACACAGAAAGGCAGCCATACCTGACAGAAGCCAAAGTGCATGCAAGAGTGAGAGAGTGAGACCTGTTAAGTGACAGGACCTGAACAGTTACCGAAATTGTATCTTCACTCCTTTCACCCACTATGTATTTTCCAGTAAACCTAATGTGACTCAGTTATATAGAAGTTAGAACTGGCCTTTCTGTTCTGGGGTGACTGAACTGAGCATATATCATTGGTACATGTAAGTCCTGAACTCTTTTTGCTACCATGTTTGGGTTTTTTTCCCAAATAATTGTTGCATTACTATGTTCCCTACAGTTCCCACACTGCCCTCCTTCACTGTTCCTCCAGAACTACTGACACTTGGCCTGGTCTGCAGTCCCAGTTCTGGTGCTGCCTTAGGGATGGTCTCTACACTATACACCACCTTTATGATAGAAGAAAAAGACAATATCACTAGTCAGGCATTCTCACAAGAATAATTTGTGTTCTAAAAGCTTGCAAAATCACGCGTTAGTGTAGGGACGTGACTGTTTGTGGTGAAGACTTTGGGGTATTGAAAAGAACAGGTATAGTGCAGCTATTGGTTTGCTATAAAGAAGGAAATTAACAGGAAACAATATATTTTGAAGATTTGGGAAATGTACATAACATGAAGCAATTCAGAGTCTCACTGTGGCCTCACTTTCTCTCCAGCAGTGACCAGCAATATGCTGCACATCTCTCAAAGCAGTCCCTTCTTAGTAAAGAAGCAACGATTTTATTATCATTACTGGCTGCTTTAGCTTTATTTCATTATTGTTGCTACCGCACTCTTTGTGTCTATGGAAGTTTTTGCCCCAAACAGTTAAAGCCTCACACAAATCCTGGTGAATTCATAAAAACTCCTGTTTCCTCTGTGAAACCTGTGATGGCATTGCTCTTGCTTTAGTAAGAAGAGTGGACTCATGGTGAGGCTCTGATCACCTTTTTCAACCTGTGGCCAGCTGCAGCTTTTTAAAATGTTGAGTAACCTTGTCCACCTTCACGTGGCTGTCAGTGACAGAACTACCAAGACAGTCCAGGTAGTCTGTCCTATACACTAGACACAAATCCATTCTTTCTGGTCTCCTGATGATCAACTCTAACCAGCCTGCTGAGGGAAAGATCTGTTTTTCATTACCTATTTTGACTCTCAAACCAATGTTTTTTAAAATGCAGTCCAGACTAAGACTCTACTGAGCAGAAGACCTGGTTAGAATACCTTTGAATACCCCACCTCTTAAATGGGGGGCCAGGGGCGAGGGAAACAGGATCATGTTAAATATTGTACTAAACTTCTGAATTCCACCTTACCTAAAGTCTGTGAAGGATCAACTGCTTTTCTCTCTCTCTCCTCATGTAAGCTTTACTGTCAAGGTAGTTGTAGTCCCAAGAGTACCCTCAGTTTATTGCTATGCTCTGCCAAAAGCTATGATACCAAATCAAGGCATTCCAGTCCCATGGGATGATATTTTGCCATAAGATAAGTGTAATGTGTATGGAAATTCAATTAATGGGCTGTCTCACTGGGCATTAATACAGCATCCTAGCACAAAGCTAACCTCGCTGTACTTCTGTTTTGCTCATTACTTTGTGAGACAGGTATTGGCCAGCCATGATTGCATTTGTCACAAGAAACACATGCACAAATGAAGACAGGCTCAGGGACTGCTGGGAGGTGTCAGTACAAACAATAGCATGATTTGCACACAGGTTTCAGGCAGTTTGCATCCCTTTCACTTGTCAAGTTACTTTAATGAAAGCTATAAAATAAATAGCTGTGGCTATAATCTTTAGGAATTAAAATTATTACCTGGCAAGTTGAAGTAATTAACGCTTCTCAGCCAGGAATCAAACCAAAGATATATGGGTAGAAGGTTGTGAAAAGAATATATTAACTCACTAGGTAATAGTGCTACTGTCCATCCTTTTTAGTTCTCTAAGAAACAAAACCCCCAAAAAATAAACATGTTGAAATCATGTATTGGCAGCTTTTCTGACCACTGGAGTAATTGAGAGTCATATCAACAGAAGTATAAGACACGGTTTAGGGATGCTTCTTTTTGGTCTGAAAATACTGGTCTGCCTTCCTTCCTATAAAAGACCATACAGCATGGGTCTTCCTTATAATTAGATACAAGGCCACATTAAAGAGTGGGATTAGAGGGCTGGAATTCTGTATAGTCACAGAATATGTGTGGTCTTCTCTTCATTCCTCGCTTTTAAGAAATTCGTAGTAGGGCCATGGAATTTTAAATTATGCTGGTTCTTGACCATTTTCTGAGTTTGTTAGAAATGTGTTCTCATTGAGGTAAGGAAAACATGCAGTTTTGCACATGTGTGTTCTGCACAAGCAAGCCAGTTATGATTCTGCTAAACAAAATGGAAATGCACATGACCATAAATACCAGGCTGTAACATGCTCATTTTGTATTTCAGATCACCACATTATGCTTGTCCTGAAGTCATCCGGGTAAGTTGGTTAACATTAGTGTTTATAAATACATTTTTTGAAGTGTCACTCATTGCAAGTATGCAAATAGACACTCTATACAAGAAATCAGTCCAAGGCAGACAGCACGGAAAGGACACAAAGAACATAACCACAGTTTTGTTTGTTTGGCTCAGCCCTGAATCAAGCCACATTAACTGTATGAGGGGAATAATTGTGTGTTAGTCTCACAGTACCCTTTGTACCATGTGATCAGACAGAAATACAGGAGCCTCATTTAATTTGATCTTTTGACCCAAGGGATGTAGTCTCCTCTGCTTCCCTGTCTCTGATGTAGCTGTCATTTCAGTAGAAGTGCTGGGATTGACTGTCAGTGATGTTGGTTTCCACTAAATAATACAAACTATTCTTTCCCTCTCCTCTCCCTTTGTCCTACGAAAATAAGTATCCAAGATTTCAGTGGCCAAGATTGCCCTCTTGTAAAGCATGTCTTTAATGTAAAGTCAAGCAGGAAGCATACAGAAGAGATTGTCCAGACAATAATACGAGTTCACAAATAATGTGACTGGTGACATTCCCTGAAGAACCAGGGAAGAGAAAAACACCTTCTTGATGTACTTAATGCACCTCTGACACTGTTTAAATGCCAGGTTTGATAGTTTCTGAGTTGTCAACGATTCCTGCCCTGCTCCCTACTTCTGAGCCTTTTATTACAAATCCCAGATATGACTGTAAACTGATGTTCACAAAAATTCAATTAGCGGACTGTGTAATGGCCTCAGTTGGGAAGGCCACCTTGGGAAGCAGGTGGCTGAATTGAAATGTGGGGTTTCCCATTCTCCCCTCTCTTGTTCTTCAAGGATAATTAATTCATTTGCTAGTGATCGGTCTCTGAACCTCTGTGTCATTGCTGCGCAGGGAGAAAAATATGATGGAAGGAAAGCAGACGTCTGGAGCTGTGGAGTCATTTTATTTGCGTTGCTAGTGGTGAGTCATCTTCCTTGCACTAGCCTTTAAAAAGAAAAGAAAAATATGAAAGTGCTGCTGTATTTAATGGCAAGTCTATTGACATCATGTACAGATGGTTTTTTTTTAGTTCCTCTATTTTTGTATCTCTCAGTGGCATCCTTTCCTCTCATTTCTACATCAGCCCCAAAGGAAAAGCATGAGGAGTATTTCACTGCTGCTTTGAAATGCTGCTGCCCTGCACAGGAGAGCATAGACAGGCATCAAGACCTTGTCTCCACAGATGTTCTTTGCTGTGTTGTGATATCGCAGCACACTTTTTGTCTGGAAAGGATGTGCAGGGTTACAACTCCAGGATTCAGAGAGCGTCAAATAAGTTGTCCTTTACAGGATCAAAATAATGGCTGAGTTTACATCCTTTTTTCTGCTGTATGTATGTATTTCTTTTATTAGGTATATGCATACATTAACTGCAGTGTTTTTTCAAGAGAAGGTTTGAGTGCTGTAACTTTGTTTCATGCAAGCAGTGAGCTACATTTTAATTTGGCTCACTCGAGAATGTAAAACTGAGCCAGTAGTACAGAGTTTAAATTAGTGTCCATCTGTCTCAGTAATACTTTTAGTGTTCAAAATATGGTATCTTGTAACTTACCCTTCTTTAGATCAAAGTTTCAGTTCTCTGGAATTTATTCTGATTTGCAGTGCAATTATAATGCTCCTAAACATACAACAACAGAATTTCCAGCTGAAGGCCGATGGGCTTGGCATTTGTTATCAATTTCTGTAGTACAATGTAAAAAAATGTATTTTATGTTAATATAAGCATATACCACATGCAGATAGAATACTCTATAGGAATATAGGTTTTATGTGCATGTTGTGTTTAATATTTGTACTAGCTCAGCTGATCATCTATAATTATAAAAATAACAAGCCTAAAGTAAGACTATATTTGTATTTATTTAAACTTGTTTTTGTACTTTTATCAGCAAACCTAATTGCTTCACTTAAATGTTTTATTTTGACTAAAGCACTTGTACAGTGTAATATGAGAGATAGGTTATGCATATTATTTTTGTTTACAAGACTTTAAAATTTTAAAGAATTTCTGTTTCAAAAAATATGCTGATTCTTTTTTAATGGCCCAAATCAAAATACCTTGAAATAATCTAACTATGATGCTTTAATTCGCCTTAATCAATCTTACTCTTTTTTTTCTTTTTAGTCGTTACAATTCACTGACATTTCTGAAGTTTTAAATTTTTTATCTTGGTGTTGCATGGGAAGAATTTTAACTGTCACACTAGATATCACCCAGTCATCTCTTTCTGAGCAGCTACTTTCATGGCTGATAAAATAGGACTGTGTAATGAGCTCTTAATATAACTTCTTGAATTTGTAAGAGCAGAATAGAGCACGGTTAGGTTTGTAGGAGTGGACTTTTAATTTTCAGGTCAATTCTCTGATTCTTTGTCAAGATTTGGTGTCTCTGTTGCTGCATCTTCATCTGCTCCTACATACACACATGAGCCTGAAAAATGATTGAAGTAAGTCTATTATTGATGGAGAGTGCAGAGCTCTCCAGTTAATTATGTCAGGACAAACCCTACAAAAAGTCTCAAGATAAAATAGCAGATGGTAGTAATAAAAGAGGTGTAGGTGTTCCCTTCAGGAAATGCCACAAAGCATCCTTTCTGACTTTATCATGGCTTAAATTGCGTTAGCCAAAGTACTGAACTATCAGAATTGATTTTTCTCTAAGTCTGGAATGGTTAGGAGAAATGTAGGTAACTGAGGAGGTTGGTTACAGCAGACAGGGAGGCTCTCCCTTCAAGGCTGCTTAAATGAACAAACACGAGTAAATAGTGCCCAGCAGTGGTTGCCATCAGGTGACTTCCTGAGGCTGCTGTAAATGGAGCTGTTGGTCTCCCTAAACCATAGACACAGGATTGCTTATACAGATGCACTACTCACTGTAGTAAGAGCAGTGCCAGAACTGACAACTTAAAGCTTCATTATCACAGCAGCTGACAGCTTGCAGCTTCCCACAAACCATCCTGGAAATCAAGGAAGCTCGGCACCTACTAGAATTAGGCGCTGAAAGAAGGAAGTGAGAATATCTAGGAAGGTGCAGGCTTGCTATAAAAGGGTATCAGCTTCAGTCAATGGAGTTATCCTAAAGATTTCAACTTCTCTTTTTCCTTTTTTGTCCTTGCAGCAAGGATAGGTCTTTTACTGCTTTTTGTGGCAAGCTGATGATCTATTCACAATGTAGTTTCAGCTGAAAAACCCTCATGCCATTCATGTTAGTGAGCTACAGTAGGGAAGCAATAGGAACTGATGACCTGACCACAGCATGGGAACTGGATGGAGTATATTAACCGGGTAGAATGTCTGCTGCTTCCAAAGGCTAATGTTGGTTGGAGTTTCTTTCAACTGTGTCATTTCAATGCTCCATCAGAAAGAGCATGTTCTTTACCGAAAGTCTCTCAAAGCTGTTCATCTCCTTTTCAATGTTTACAATAAATGTGTCTCAGATTAAAAATAAGGAGACGACAAACATTGCTGCTATGAAAGTATGCCCAGGAGGAATACCAGCAGATTAGAAGCTTGAGCTGAATTTAAGTGAATCCATGCATCTTTGGTGAATTTGCCTGGAAAGGCAATTTCATATTTTGTTTTTTTTTTTTTTACTGGTAGTAATTTTCTAGTTAAAGGTTTAATAAAAAAACTTTGTCCTCAGTTTTGTTCCTATATTAGAGGAAATACAGTAGCACTAAGAATTATTTATTTTCAGTGGGTAAAAGTTTTTTTCAGTTATTATAATAATTCATTAGGAATTGACTTACTT
The DNA here is from genome assembly GCA_013396735.1 of Grallaria varia. Taxonomy (NCBI): domain Eukaryota; kingdom Metazoa; phylum Chordata; class Aves; order Passeriformes; family Formicariidae; genus Grallaria; species Grallaria varia. The sequence goes on along the minus strand of VWZG01012343.1, from coordinate 304,564 downwards.
GTTTCCATTCTCTTACTATGTTTATCCTGGTTTTCCTCCTTTGGCCTCTCCAGTTCTTTCCCACTGACCACTCTGTCACATCCCCACAGGGTGCCCTGCCTTTCGATGACGACAACTTGCGGCAACTGCTGGAGAAGGTGAAACGTGGAGTGTTCCACATGCCACATTTTATCCCGCCTGACTGTCAGAACCTTTTGCGGGGGATGATTGAAGTGGATGCCTCGAAACGTCTCACGGTAAGAGCGTATTCAGTGCTGATGGTATGAGCAAGGCTTCATTTCTTGCCTTGTTGCAGTTATGGTTGAAAAACTAAGATAACTTGTTGATTTGCTGCCATTCATTCTTGTGTGTTTCCTCCTGAGCAAAGAATGAGTAGAGTTTCTGGAGTCTTTAAGAAGAAGTTAGTTACCTTCTCTTTGGAGTCACAAGGACAGATTGCCTTTGTGTTTTTTCTTTAGTCTCATCACAGATCTGCTGACCCATTAGCACATTTTGGAGTCCACCTGAGTTGTCTGGTTCTTCTCACTGCTACAGCAGTTTGTATGAAGGTTGCAACTGTTAGGAGTATTATTTCAAGCTTTGCTATTAAACAGACTGTGATTTTCTTACATTTCTGAGAGAAGTATTGGCTTCTCACTTCATGCCATGCAAGCTGCATTGCCCTCTAGCAACCTGCAGAGCAAGTGTCTGCCAGTCTGCTCTTTCATCTTGTGCCCTGTGGTCCTGAGCACTATTAAGCCCACAGTGTTGAGCTCCTGGCACTGAGCCTGCATTTGGGATACATCCCATCACTACAACAGAGACCCCGCAAGGGTGAGGACTGTGTAGCGATTGTATCCTTCATTAAAACTGTGTTAATGTTTTAGGGAATTTAAAAAATTAGCAATTAAAATAATTTTGGAAACTAAGATTGCCTGCTTGTCAGTGGAGGCGTCTGCCTTTATGGGTACATTGCCCTTGTAAATCCTATTGTCAGGCTGTGGTGATGATTTTATACAGATTTACTAAGCTCACAGATTCTGAGTGGGAGTATGTATAAAGAAATGTAAATTTAAAACTCCTCCTGGTTCTTCAGTCTGCTAAAATATTTATAAATAAACTCTCAGATCACTGGTTGGCCTCTCTGCTGAGATTGTTAACAACAGCATCAGTCTGTGCCAGCTGTGATGGTGCTTTTGGGATGCAGACACCTGTCTTCTAAGAAGTGAACTGAAACTCCCTTCACGACTCTCTTTACTGTATTATCTGACAGCTGGGTTTTTCTTTCATTCATTACGAAACCAGGTCATGCTCTCTTTGGTGACATAGGTTAAAAGTTCTTCATGTTTTACTAGTATCCTTACTTTTGCAAACCCAGTACCCATCACATTTGCAGTACATTAATAGCACTGATTGAAAGAAAAAGAAAAACAAAACAACCCGAGACATTTTAAAAGACCTTTTTAAAACAGGATTTTAAAGAAAGAAATAACATTTTCCCAAGTATTTCCATGGAAAGAACAGTGCAGAGGTTAGGGCTATACCCTGAAACATGAGACAACTGTTCTTCATGGCCAAGAAAGTCAGCATGTCCCTCTTGAGCTTAGCTTCCTTTCCATGATGTAAACATGTCAGCTTTTCTGATGCTTTGTTGTTGTTGTTCTTTCTCAAAGATACTATTGCTGGTGGTCTAAGTATGCTAGGAAGCAGATCATCAAATATTGAGATCCCTCTTCAGATGATTCTGAGTTTTTCCATAGGCCAGAGAGAGATCCTGAGTGTTTTGTGTTGTGTAATACAGCAGAGAATGTACACGCATAGGAGAGAAAGCAGTTAAGGTAAATCAAGGTCCCAGAGAGACACCCATCCCCCTCCTTTTCTTGATCAAAATTAACCTCTTACTTCCTTGGGGAGGAAAAAAACCCAGATCAGATAGTTATTGGCAAGTGCTAATCAGTGAATTATGAATAAGAATTTGAAATAATACATATTCAAGAGCTGAGAGCTGGGAGTAAGAAAGGTTAGCTCTTTGTTATTAGCTGCAGTGTTATTTTCATTATTTGAGGGTCTTTGGGTTTGCTATCCCTGCCACTGTCACACCTCCATGCTGTTAGCGAGCGCTTGCTTCAATTGCCAGGCAGAAGGGAGCTCTTTGTTTACCACACAGGAGCTGGCAATGGAGAGTTCCTTTTGAGGAGAGATCTGAATTCTGCTTTAGCTGTGTCCTGTGAGAAAGAGTATAAATATGGGTTTATTTGGAAGCCTCTATTCCTAGAAAATATCTCTCTTGAATCAATTTAATATTTATGTGAAGATCTGAGCAAAATTGCAGCTTGGGTACAATAAGTACAGATGTAGCTTTTACCATTACTGATCATTTGCTCAATATCTCACTGGTGAATTCAGAAGAAAATACAGTGAAATGTAAGGTCGCCAGAATTTTTGTCTTTCATATTTCACTTCCCCACTCTGCTTTGTTCCCTTTTTTTTTCATTTGTTTGTCTTTTCCTTTTCATCCAACTGCATTTCCCTCCCTGCAGTAATTGCCGTTTCACAGCACACCCACACCTTCCCCAGTCCATCTGTTAAAATGATCAACAAAAACAGAACTAAGATTCATGTTTAACTGTCATAATTTGCTTCAGTGTTAGAGCTTGAGAGGATTAATGGCGGGGAGGGTACTCAGAATTATTGTTGCTGGCCCTTTCAAGCCTTCAGAAATAGGCATTACCTTTTTTGTGTATGATTCATTTATGGAAAGAAGACTTTATTATATCTTAGTGCTGTATCGCTCACACTCACCATGTATTACATAGCCTCAAAGATGGTTACTGGAATGTCCTTGACCACTCTCATTAACTGGGCCTGTTTTACTAAACATGCTTTAATAAACAGAAGCCAGGTTTTTCTTTCATTAAGCTGCAAAAGTTAATCCTAGCTGCTGGTCATGATATTTCTGACCACTCATATTCGTGGAAGATGAAATCAAAGAAAGAATGAGGTGATCAGCATTTGAGAGAACCTGTCTGAACAGTATGGCCTAAAAGGGCTTCTGTTAGTCTACACAGATGATGTCTAAGAAAGGTCATACTGGTCATCTGCATATTCATTAGAGGTAATTACTAGGAAGAGAAGGATTATTTAAACTAAAGGAAGATACTGGCACAAAACCAAATGTGTGTCAAATGGCCCTACGGGAAAGTAGGCTAGAAACTAGAAGAAGCCTTTCAACCATATCAGTGGAGTTCTGGGACAGCTGTCCAGTAGGAATAGTGTCAGGAGGGAAAAGTGAACTAGTGACAAAGTTGGAGAAGGCTTATGGAAGGTGTGCTCTGGCTGCCTGAAGTACTGCAGAATGACGTTTTCTTTTATTTATGTGCTTTTCAGAAAGTTAATGGTTTTTTCCTTGGAGGTTTCCAATGATTCAGCATCTCTACAGCAGAGAGCTACAGCTCCTGTAGTGGATTTGCATTCTGAGACAGTATTTTCTTCTACAGAAACACAAAGGCAAAGGACAGAGAGTGAAGAACTTTTGGTCCACTTTCCCTTTAAAGATGGATCAGCATTATCGAAACTTTGTCTCTAGAGCAAGGTGGATCAGAGCAGATTTTGCAGAATATGTTATTCCAATAAATCTGTTATTGTTCTATTGTTGACATTTTACACTAGAGTGGAATGACTTGTCTTCTGTGTTGGGTGACGACATAGTCTGAATACCTGTTCCTGAATATTACCAAACTTAAATTACACACATTTTCAGAATCTCCCCACTGCTCTCTGGTGTTACTCTTTCTTGGATCTAATGTATGCTAATGATGGGCTACGACACCTAAAGAATGTTGTACAAATGAACAAGGGACAACTCACCTGATCCTTCTTCATTTTTCTAGAAGGTCTTATGGTAAGGTGCCTATTACATCACTTAAATTATCTCACTTCACAACCTGTAGAATGGAGGTAATTGTCTAGTTGATGTATCTAGGCTTTAAGGCTTTGACTCCCAAGGACCTATTCACGCACTGTGCAGGTAGGACAGTGATTCTTGCCCTTGTCAAGGTCCCTGGAGACTGCTATAGTACGGCTGCTTCTGCTGACACAGATAATGGTTTCATCAGTGCTGTTTGCACTGCCAGCTTGGATCCCGTGGTCAGGAAAAGCCTATATATTGACATGATATAGTAGGTTTAAAACTCAAAACTAGAGGATCTTCTGAATGAAGAAGATGTATTTGAGGTGTGGGTTGATTTGGTGCACAGGTGGGTTTAAGACTTGCCTTTCTGGACAGGGAATTTTGAAATTTGACATGAGTTCAAGCCCAGAAACCCCCATTTATATCCACAGACTTTGAGAAAGTTTTTCTTCAGGTCAGAACTTTTTTTGCTTGGCATCCGCTCTGCTGAGATCAATGCCGAGGATGTAGACAGCGCTGTCTTGTTTTCCATCTGCCTATCTGTCTCCATCTGTTGTTCCCTGCCTCAGAATTCAGACGTAAGCTCCTTGTGGGAGGAGACTTCTTTTTCTGATGAGCTTGTACAGCTCTGTATCACAGTGGGTCTCTCATCTGTGAGTGGGGACCTTCAGTGTACAAGTTTTATATATATTGGAAGTATTTTTATGTAAAAGCACGATAAAGGAATTCTCCCTCTCCTTCCATTGCAGCATTTTAGCCTGCAGAAATCTCTCCTCTGACTGTGCATGTGCCGTGGGTCTAAGCATGTTTTGTTATTTCAGAGATGACATCATGAGACAATTGCCTGCAGTGACTAGGAGATATTAGGAAGCAGCGTTTTTACAACTTCCATAAAATGGCATTAAACTTGGCAAACTCATGTGCAAGCAGCAAGAAGAACCCTCTGGGAAGGGTTGTTAAATGCCTTCGTCACTCAAATGCATTTAAACGTTGTGTTTAAATGAAGGCAGGAGGAGTGAGATTAGCTCCCACTGTGTATCTCCCTCCCCTGCATTGCATAGTAAAAAGCATACAGACTTCTCCTTGTCAAAACCAATCGCCCTCCCATAACCCTCCTGTCACTTTAATGCAGATGAAAGGCAACAAAGCATTAATTAATTACCTTTAAAACAGTAGTGAAAATGTTGGCAGCAGCAAGCACACTTGTAATAACATTTCAGTGGAATTACATTTTAATCAGCATAGAAAATGGATTTGTAGAATACTTTTCATATCTGGGATATCCCAGCATACTTCACAGCAATAGATTTGATGTGGATTGAGTGGCAGATGTGTAGGTAAACAGCAGCCATGAGAGCTGTCATATACCATCAGATGTATATCAAGGTCCTACAGGACTTCTCTTTCAGAAAAATGCTATGGGTTCATTAGCTTGAAGGAAGGGATGTGCAGAAGGGATTTCTCTTTGACATCTTCTCTGAAGGAGCCCAGAGGTTCTGTGACAAGACACGAACTGATGACCCTCTTTTCTTTCCCCTCTCTGACTCAGAAAGTGAAGTGCTGTTGTCTGCTTTGCCACAGCATTTCCACATATCACAGGCACACAAGAACACTGTGACCCATGGAGACAGAAAATGCAGCAGGAGAGGCAAGCATGAAAGAGGCTTGGACATCACATAGCTGTGGCATCTGCATCTTGTCCAAAATCGTTATGTCTCTAACCCTGCATGTGGTGTGTAGGAAATAGCGAGTAGGTATGCATCTCACAGGCCGGCTTTGCCAAGCACAGGAAGTACAGTTCACTCCTTGGCAGATCCTCACAGAACTACAGACCTGATAAGTAACAACGCTAAAATCCTGTCCCATGGAAACTGTACAAAAAAGGCTCTTCTTATGTTCTGTAGTTGCACCTCAGCTTCCAAAGAATGGTAAGGGAAGAGGGCTGTGTGTCCAGACTTTTAAGGGAATCGCATAATGCATATCTTTATCCCAGTGGGAGATGGCAGTGTGTCAGGAATACTCCACCTGCTCTTTGCCGTGCAGAGATGAGAGGACTACCTTATAATGCAAGGGGAATCGTGATGAAGGGGATTTACTGTGGCAGAGGTGAGGCCACAGCTGGAAGCTGTGCACATCTGCCCCGGCCCATGGGTGTGTGTGCTGGGGGCATTGGTGCTCTCAGCACCTGGGCTGGTTAGGAGACAGACAGCTAGATATGTAAGTGCCAACTGCACCTCTGCCTGCAATGCTGATACAGTCAGGGGTTTAGAGGCTGTTTGTCTCTCCCGCTGTTCCCTCCAGCTTCCTGTCACGCTTTCCTAAGCTGCATTCCCCTGTTTCTTTCTTTTCAGGAAAAACCTTCTCTCACTTGAAAAAACTGTCTCATAAAAAACCAAACTCACATCTTCCTGGTTTCCCAGACATGGAGCTGTTTTTCCATAGCACAGTGGCTCCGATTCCTTGCTCTCTGTGGCAAACATCTACTTATATCTCTGAGATTTTGTTGTTTGTCTGTTCCTTTTTTTTTTCCCTCCTCTGATTCTCATTATTCTGGAAGTGGAATGTAATGAGAGTGGGACAGCTGTCTCCACTCTTCCTGACCATTTTAGTGGGTCTGTGATTTCATCTCATAGCTGTTAGCACTTGAGTTTCTCTCCTGTCTTTCACCTGTGTGTTGCACAAATGCCAGCCTATGTGCAGTGAATGTGCATATTGTTCTGCGCATACAAAGGTACTTCATAGTATTGAATATGAAAAATACTGTCCACATAACAAATAATCCTTGGACATCTATGGAAAATTCTTTTCTGCTTTTGTGATGATTAGAATAAACAATATTAGGAATACTGCTGTAAGTACATCATATGAATCACCCGTTGTCTCTACTGTTAAGAGTTTCTTTCTCTTGGACAAAGCATGTTGCTTTCTTTTTCCCCATGCTTGTGGGAATACATCGTCATTGTGTTAACATGTGCTGGGCTCTAACTTCGATAGGTGAGCAAGGGCACTGCTCGGCTTTGATTGGTCCTTCATTCTACAGTTAAATGCTCATGTGTGAAAGACGAAAGAGGAAAGTAAAAGAAATTTGCAGTCTGGTGTTCAGGTGCAGGATCAGTAAATGACATAGAACCTTATTCTGCTTGGTCCTTAGATTTTAATGATAAATGTGGAGCCAATCTGGAATGGGTCCTGGCAAAAGGTCCCCTCACACATGCACAAATTATTTCATTTATCCACATTATCTGTTTGAACCTATTTTCTTCTTTCTCTTTTTCTCCAAAATGAAAGTAGAAATACACTGTAAGTATAAAGTATTAAGCACATACAGAAAGGATCAGTTTGTTAGCCTTAGTAAAGTTATAGAGGGAAGGGCTTGGGAAGTGAAAAACTAAAATTGCCAAAACACTTGCCTGTGAAGCCATGTAATTAACATTTTCCTGGAATTTCCTCCTGACTGATCCGTTATATTTGGAATTATAGTCTCATTTTTGGTGTGATGGGTGAGGATCAGCTGCTCTTTATGCATCATGAAGTTTCTGTTTTATGCAGAGATCCATTTCTGAAATGTTGGACTTACTTGAATAAGCCTTGAATAAGAATGTCTTGTGGAGTTATCTTTCCTATTTCACAGCACTAATTCCTTGTTTTCTTTTCCTTTACAGTTAGAACATATTCAGAAACACATATGGTATATGTAAGTAACATTTTTTTAATTCATTTTTGTATGCATTCATGATTGGTCCTGATATTTTAGTGATCTCTGAAGAGTGAGACTGGAGTTTGAAAACAGGTTTCACACAGGTGGAAAAAGGGGCAGAGGATAGAAAGACATCTAATTTTTTTTCCCCTTTGCTACTTATTTAACTTCTTATATATATACCAATCCAGGAACTTTTTTTGTACAGTGACTAACTACTGTTTGAAATAGCACAGCAACTTGCTGTGTTAAAGAGATACCTGCAGGTGATCAGCAAAACAACAAAAAAAACCCCAACTAGCAGCCACATTTAGTTTGCTGTCGAAGTGCTACAGACGATCCCTTGTAATACCTTCTTGACAAGAAAGCTTTCATTTTTTCCTTCTTGGCATCTTGGCTTTTCTCCGAAGTAGAAACAAAAATGATGATATTGATAAGTAAGCACCTGTGAGCAAGAGCTTTTCTGTCTCATAAGCCCTGCTCCTTCTTCATAGCAAGCTAAGAGGCTGCTTCTGACCTTGTAACCTGTTGATGTGAGAGTAGTTCTGTGACTTGATTAAAAGCAGAAGTCTTGACAGTGAAACAGGAGGTCTGTGAGAAAAGTACACACCTCTCTAGTGATTTGGGTATAAGGAAGATTGATGGCTGTTAAAAGTGACCTTGCACTTTGTGTGGCCTTAAATGTATTGCAAGAAGCCTAAGTAAATAACTCTTTTATACCGATGATAACCTAATCAAACTAAGGAAACTACTTCACATATTAAACAAGGGAGTGATGCTTTGATACATGTTTCTCAGGGTCAGCATTTCCCAGGTGGGTCATAAGGGAAGTCCTACCTTCATAATCCTATCATTGCTCTTGAGAAATACTGGAGGATGATATGAACTGATATATAAGCCCGTCACCGGGGGGGTGAGGGGAGGAAACAACCACTTTTTTTGAATTTGTTTTCTCTAATTCTGTCTTATGGGCAATGTTCATCTCTGGATTTGTCTGACTCAACAGAAGCTCTGGGCAGTTTGTTAAGTAACTAAGAAAAACTTAGTTCACCTGAAATGGTTGCAGCCCTCTGCCCATGGCTTTTTTGTGCTCTCTCCAGTAACCAGACATAGCACCTTCTTAAGCTGGCAGGAGTGTTCTCTGCAGCAGGTACATTTTTTTAAACTCTCAAGAAATGGAGGGGGAAAATCTCTAATTGTAATCTTTGAAATCCCTCCCGTAATGTTTTACTAACAATTCCAGAAGTAAATGCTGTTTACATCAGATTAGACAGCTGATCCCCTCTGTTTTTTCATGGAGTGAAATCAGCTGGCTCTCTCTGTGCTTTGATCAGAACTGGAACAGGAAACAAAAGGAAAAGTTATTGATCACTTATATTATTATTCTAACCCTTCTCAAGACTTTTTCCTGTAAGTTTTCACTTGTTGAAGGACTATTGTCCCAGGCTCATGTGCACAATTATGCCAGTATTACATCATGACTTTATTCTGTATTTAGAATTTGAAGATTTTTTTTCTTTGCAGACATAAGCATTTGAACATTTTCACATACTTCTCAGTGAAGGTCAGACTCTCTGATGATTGACACAGTAAACTGTATCAAAGGAAATAACATCTGAGGCTGTTTTCAGAAGTAGAAACTGAGTTTTTCAAAAGCAAGTCTCCCCCAGACTCCTGGTGTAGTCAGTGCAGAAAGGCTCTTCCAGTTGTCTCTTCAAATTGCCTAAAAAGTAGTTTCTGCTCAAAATAGCTTTTTTAACGAGTCTCTTTCTCATTTTCTCTATACTGGGCATGGATTGACCTCAGAAGGTTAAACCCCTGTGGTTAATTCTAGTCAGTGAATAACCCTGCCGCCTCCAAAACTGAGCTACTTCATCTGCAGCCTCTTTGCACTCATTTTTCCTGGAAATACTGATGCTGACAGAGAAGGGGGGTTCTAATTCTAGGACTGGTTTTCTCACCTCTTACATTTTTTCCTTTATTTAATCTGCTATTTTATGTAAAATCTTTATTCTTTGTTATATATAGGTTACTGACCTGAAAGTTGTACTCAGAATTTATAAGTGATTTCACTTAATTCATCAAATAAATATTAAGGCTACTGTAAAACTGTGGAAAAGATTTAATTACAGACTAAGGCAGACAGAGGAAGAGGTCTTGAAAGTTGAAATCATGATTCACAAGCCTAAAAAAGGAAAACGAAATCAAAGCAAAACCTCTCATCAGCAACATCCAGTTCTTCTTGCTCTCCCACCCAAATTAATTCAGTGAGGTTTTTCAAGCCTTTATAATTGAAATCATTTATTTTTACCTCAAACACAGGTTATCATAAGCCAGAAAATAAACAGCAGTTATTTTCATAATTTTTAAATAAAGCAAGAGGGCAAATAAAGTTAGCTATTGTGGTAAATAGATATTCCTATAACACTGAGTTATTGCTGTAATTGTGAAGGTACGACAGTAACTAAAACAAGAAAAAGTGTACTGGTTCTCCTTTGCTTTGCATGGATGCAAATGGGCATCTCAGTGAGATCCATGAGAGAATTTTGTGGAGAGACTGAAAAAGTCAACCCTCATCAGGAATCACAGCCATTGCAAGCACCGATCCTCACAAAAGAGAGCAGGTTTTAAAGCAGCAATTACATTCATGCGAGCCTTAAAAAAAAATACGTGATTTGCAGTATTCATCGTGTGACACTGTTTGATGTCTATGTGGGCTGAAATGCAACAAATTTGTCACTCTCTGCTAGACTGAGAATGGAACAGGCATTACAGCCATGCCAATCACAGCCCAGACCCGGTGATTTTTGTTTCCTGAAGCGCTGAATCGCGTTGCCAAATGATGAGATGCCTCTTTGCAGATTTTACTTGTACCTGATGAGAAGGTGTGAAAATTCCTGACTCTGTCTGAGGCTGACCAGGTGCAGGGCATAAGGAAATGTCACTTTTCAGTGCACTGAAGACGGCAAGCTGTGTTCTCTAGAAATGGCTCCCATGCCAGTTGATACAAAGGAAGCTTGCAGATTCTGTTCTGCGTAGACTAGGGTGGCTGGTAGGAAACCCAGATTTTCTGGGAATTTTCAAAGATGGTGATTATTTTTAATCTCTTTAAATTACCTTAAGGACATCTGCTTGTAACATAGTGATTGATTAAATAAGTCAGTACTTTTCAGAAGTGAACTGCAGATCATTGAGAAACAGAAACACTCAGCTGCTGTTCAAAGGTCTGTCCTGCAAGAATTTATCTTAATGACAAGATAATCACTGGCTTTAATAGTGAAAGGTTCTGATCTAATCGTTGCTTATTACCTGCTGAGAACTAGATCCTGATCCTAAGAGGTAGAATTAGTAACCTCTTACAAGGAATAAGATTTAGTTTCTTTAGCTGAACAAGGATTTTTGAATCTAGCCCTTGGATTTAGGACCATGATGGCATTGCAGAAGACACAAACACTTCTGTGAGACTCAAATGGGGCATCAGAAGCTATGTTTTAGTGGTTTGGCACACAAGAATGACTCCCAAGAAGCAGATTCTTTCTATATCCTGTAAATTCTGCTCCCAGTCCCCAAAACTGAGTAAAACTGAGCAGGGTATGCGTGAGTGCTCATTGCAAGAGAAGTGGGATCTGACCCATATTGTCATGATTCATGTAATATATGCCAGAGTCTGACTGCATGATGTGTATCCAGGAAGGGCTGAGCACATTTTCAGTGCTTCAAGAGAAGATAAAACGAAAGTTTCTGAGGAGTCTTTCTGCAAGTGATGTCCCACAAACAGTTAACAGATCAGATGCCTCACAACTGCATTTCAAAATGCTTAAAAATAAATTGGCAATAGCACCCAGCAGTCTCCTGTGATTGTCCCAGCATGTAACTGTCCTATCCTGGCTACAATTACTTAGCATTGCCTTCTTACCTTGGAGGAGATAATCTGCATTGGCTGTCTTTTAGTACAGTGGCTGAGACCTCAGTCTCATATGTATGATCCTACCAGAGTTACTTTCTAAGTTACACACAAAAAATTAAGGACATTTGAATTGTAACTCCTTTTTCTGTGTAGTTACTCGGATAGTTCACATCTGAGTCAGAAACATTTTAAGCTGGGCAAGTAACCTCACAAGTCATGTCCACCTTAGTTCTTTCAGCACCAAAAGGAAGAATCTCCTGTCCAAACACAGCCCCATAAACAGCAAATAGTTTAAATATTCCTGGTTCCTTCTGCCCTCCCTGGGAGCCTGAGCCCAACAGTCACATATTTGCATCACATAAAGGAAAGGGAGAACCTCACCCACAGGGCAGGGAAACTCCAATGTCACACAAAGCACCCACTGAGAAATAGCAATGATTCAGGGTAGACAGTTTCTCCAACCAAAACACCACCACCAAACCCACCTCTTTGGGTGGACAGAGTTAACATAAATTGCTCACTGCCTATCGAAATAAAATCAAAGGATATTCAGGATGTCTGCAATGTATGTCATTATTTGGTTATGAATAACTTGACACCTTGACCTGTTTCTTACAGTCAGGGCCTCTAATTGCAATGAATAATCAATATTTCCTGAGCCTACTGAAGGGGATGAGATAACTGTGCAGAAAGCCTGGGTTAACTACTTTTGAAAGAGTAAAATGTTCTACTGCTAATGTTGTGTTTCGAGGTCTGCCACTGACCTCAGGCTTCACACTTGAGCCAGAATTTTCAAATTTGCGTGTCTGAAGAGAAGCAGCAACTGTCATATTTGGGCATTTAATTAAGCAGCCTGGTTTCCCAAAAAAACCCTTTTAAAGTGTGTCAGGTAGCAACCTGAACCCAGATCTCTTAATTATATTAAAATCATTAACTGCTGTGATGCCAGTTGTAATCAGAATTGGTGAAAAATAACGATGGTTTGTTCAGAGCTCCTTCTCTGAAAGAGTATCATTCAGCTTGCACTTTTCAGCCTGATGGTCTGGGGTCTGGCCTGCTGATGAGACAGCATCTCTAAAACCACGTAGTGTTTTATAAATGTTAGGCATTAGGATGCTGAACAGCTGGTTCTATTATGAGGGCACTGGTAAGTGAAGTTCCTACTGCCTTCCTGACTGAATGCAGACGTTTCTCATTAAAGACCGAAATCCAAAAGCTGCTGGTCAGTCTTAGCCTTCACGACAGTTTCTTCTGGAAAGAATATCTGTCTGGTTGGGAGCTCTGGTCTCTCAGTGGGAATTTAGCAAACTACTTCCATCTGTTGCTGCAGGCTGTGTTTCAGAGTATGGGTTCGTTTGTGACTCATGTTTCTTTTCTCTCCTTCTTTCCCTCCCCCTTTCTCCCTCTCATCTTCTTTCCTCTGCAGAGGGGGTAAGAATGAGCCAGAACCAGAGCAACCAATCCCTCGAAAGGTGCAGATTCGTTCTCTCCCTTCCTTGGAGGATATTGATCCAGACGTGTTAGATAGCATGCACTCGTTAGGCTGCTTCCGTGACCGAAATAAACTCTTGCAGGACTTGTTGTCGGAAGAGTAAGCACTTGCTCAGTCTTCATATTAGTTGGGTGTCCAGGGACTGGGATGCTTTTAAACCTGGGGAGAGGTGGAGAACACTTTAACTGGTGTCTCTCTCTGTGAGTGGCTGGTAGCAACTTCTCACCCTCTGGCTGCTCATTTGCTAGTGAGGTGTTGGGAGCAAAGGTTGGGGCTTTCTTGCTCCATGGGTCAGAAGCTCACTGCCTCACCAGCAATGGAGGCATGGTGCTATCTCTTCCCTTGCTGCCAGGCCAAGTCAGTTCATTAAAAGATGGGCCGTACAGTCCAGATGGGGAGGTCTCATTGCTGTTATGGTGTTGAAAATGCCTTTGCTGGTAAATGTTTATTTATTTCAAGCGTATGCCTAAGAGCTGGTGTATTTCCTGAGGTGTTAAGGGGGGCACATAGTAGAAAGAGCACTTATGAGGCTCCGACCTGTCTTGCTGCCGCTCTTGGTTTGGACTTCCCATGAACACATTACCTCCTCTGTCCTGTGCCTCTGTTCTGTGTGTTTAACATGGGAATCATATTTCCTTTCCTCGCTAGCTGCTTGTTGGAGACAGCAAGGGTCTCAAAAGCTCTGTGGGCTGTGTATCTTGCTGGCAAGTACATGACCATTTCCAACTTACTTAGAATAACTGTACTGTCTGTTTGATGAGAAGGGTTTATGTACATGTTGACCTTTTTTCTTCCCAAATTCAAAGATTTTTATTTTTTTTTCAGAGAAAACCAAGAAAAAATGATTTATTTTCTTCTGCTTGACCGGAAGGAGAGGTATCCTAGTCATGAAGATGAGGATCTTCCCCCTAGAAATGAAATAGGTACTGCAAATATGACCTCAGTTGCCATGAACCCATCTCGTCTAGTTCCACTTCATCTTTTCTTTTTTTTTTCAAATTATATTTTAGTATAAACCCAAACTCTCTCAGCACTGTTACCTTCCCACTGAAATGGTGTGAGAATTCGTGAGAATCCTCAGCCTGGGGAAGGCATGTCTGTCTCATGGTTAAACTCGAAGGCTTCATTTTTCAGGACGTGTCTGTCTCACAGTGCAGGAACATCCAAGTAGGTCTTGAATGAGACCTTAGGAAGTATACCCACAAGCTGGCTCTATGCAAGCAGATGGGATTTAGAAGCAGTATAATCTAGTGACAGAATTTTCTAGTCTACAATCAGTATTGCAGAGATGCTGCTCATGGACTTCAGCTAGTGAGGATGTGTAGCAGTGCATCCCTATGCAGTTATGTATGTACACATTCTCTTTTCTGTAAGTGAATGCATACACTGTTGAAAGTATAAATAATATCACTTAGCTGTTCATAGTACGTTAATCAAACTCCAGTGTGTTTAGACTAAGATTTTAAAAGCTTAATGTGCAGTAAGATTATATATCTTATAAAGCTCTTGTGATTCCACTTTATTCCTATTCATTCACTGGTATTTTAGGGTTCTGCTGATCACCAAAGACTTCACTAATCTAGACAACAGAAAAAATGCTTCCCAAGGAGCTAACTATCTAAGTGACTCTTGCTGTTCAGAGTGACAAAAGTTTAATAAAAGATTAGTCATTTCTGGTAATGACCTGAAATAGCATTTTTACATAGCAGTGTTGTGGTTTTCAGGTATTGTATTTCAGCACTTTGTAGACTAGAAGCAAAGTGCTCTTTATTGTCACTGGAAAACCTGGAATCTCACAAGCCTACAGGGGCAATGCTATATTGCACTGTAAGTTTGTTAATGCTCCATTGAATTATTATGTTATTCAACTTCCAGGCTCCAGGCCCTAGAATTTGACAGGGGAATCTCTTCTGTGGAAGAAGAGATGAAAATTCTTAGAGCAATTTTTAAATTCCTACTTGGATGGAGCTACAGAGAGCATTATAGCAGGGGTCCTGATGAAGATGGGTAGATGTGCCAGATGCAGGTCCTGTGGTCAAAAGCCCCTTGCTCAGTGCAGTTTGTCATCTAGCACTTTACTAATCAGCTTTTGACTCAAACAGATTATCCTGCCATCTAAGGACAGCATCATCTTGTTTTAGCAATGCTTTTGTCATAAGAAAAGAAGCAAGGTGACTCTAGAATCTTCATATCCAGCATGTAAGTGAATACATTGCTCTGCCCTAAATACATCATATATCTCTCTTCCACATGCCTAAGTATTTTCATGGTTTCAGCTGAAATATTGTGCTCCACTCTTGCACAACAAGTGAAAATGTTTCCTAAGAGGGAAACACTACTCTGAATGTGTCATTGTGCCTCACCAGCACATTTGAGCATTATTCTTGGAGTGTTTGTAGGTTGCATTTCTTCTTCCAGAGGAGTTTTCCACATCTCTGTTCCCAGCAGTATCTCTGAGAACACGGGGCAAGGTTTAATTAGGAACAGTCATGTGTCTGATGAATATCTCATCATTAGCCATTAGTGATGGCCTTACACAAACACAGAAAAGCAGAGAAATAGTAACAGATTTTATAATAGCAGCTTGAAGAAACCATATTCACAAGAGTTGTGCATTGTCAGAGCTCTTGCCAAAATTAAAAAAAAAAATCATCTGAAAGTATTTTGCTTTTTTCCTCTTTCTTGTCATATTAGTTCTCAGAAAGGATGGCTCCAGGTGAAAATATGGCCAGCTCAGGCTTGACCTCTCTTCTGGTGTCCCTTTTGTCTGTTTCAGCTGTATGAAGTTTTTTCAAAGGACCAGAGAAGGGCTACTTCCAACATCTTTCAAGTGCAGCTCCATTTTTCTTTACTTGAAAACATAGAAATGAGAAACTTGTCAGTAGAACGAATGAATGTCAACTAATGTCTCCTTGAAGAAAAGGCTTTTGTGGGGTGAAGTTTCTTAATAAACCAGGGAAAAAGAGATTGGGCCAGAACAGATATATAGGATATAGGTGTCTTGTCCAAACCCAGAAGATGAACCTTTATTTGCCACCTTTCATGAGAAGGTGGATTTATAATTGGATCATTACATATAGGATTCTATATTCTATATTCTTCTGTAAAAATTCTTAGGAATGGCTTCACTTTTCTGATGTGAAATAAAAGGAAAATACATCCTCGGTGCTGTCACAGATCTTGACTACAACTTGAGGTTTTTTCACCATGTGGAATATTTCCAGAGAGTCAAGAAGTGAAGGGCAAATGCTGGAGGTTTTCCTATTTTTAATTCCTGTGCTTCTGAAAAATCTTCTGCTGCTTTTATATGACACCACTTTAGTTGTTATGGCAGGATGGCTGTATATTTAACTATTTCCTTAGTATCTTTAGACTTGACAGTGATGATGCCCTGTCATTTCTTAATCAGACCCTTCTAAAAAGTATGTACAATACTTGCCACTCTGAGCTATATATAGTGTAGGATTGTAGCCAGTTCTAAAGAGGCATCTTTATTAGAAGCTCAGTTCATGCATGCTTCTGGATATATTTTCCATCCAACTTCTGTGAATTGCTGCTCCTAAATGTATAGGTGTTTCACCATCTGCTCTTTCTGCTTACTCTCTGTCTTTGATAATTCAAAGTACAGATTGAAAATCAATGTCTTCCAGCATCTTAAGCAGCAAGGACTGGTATAAAAGAATCATTTAGCTTGTTAGCAATATCCTTCTCCTCCATAATTGTTCTGCTGATTCCCTCATGGTCCCTCTGGCTAATATCCTTCTCTCAAGCTTTCTTCCTCTGACTGCTGTACAAAACATCATCATTCAAGTCTTTAGCTAATTCCTCTTCAAATTTCTTCTTTGCTGTCTTTTAAAATCCACCTTCTGTTTGGCATGTCACTTTTGTAAGTGTCACTCAGCTGAATTTCCTTTTGCTAAAGTCTTCTGTTTTGAACACGCTTGGATCAAATTGCTGTTTAAAATACCTGTTCATAAAATGTTTTTCTTGCCTTTTTTCATCTTTTTTGTTTAGCCTCTATTGTTAACTAACATCAATGCTATTTGAACTTACTCATCTCCATTCTTTTGATATTAGATACCTTTTTTCATCTTGCTTCTTCCTCCTTTCTTTAAAACTGCACTCTGTTACCTTCCTTTCTGATGTCTGATATCCCACTGCAAAACTTGCATTGATTTTGTGTTACATATACTCTCAACATGTGTGTTACTCAGCTCTAGTCACACTTCTGATACCAGTTGTTCCGTGGCATGAATTCTTTCCCATACTTTCAACTTGCGTGAAGAAGCAGGAGTTTGAAATATCTAAACCTTGTCCCAGCTTACTTTTGACCACTTACACGTACACAGCTGAAGTCACACAGTATAGATGCTTTATTTGGTTTGTTTCTCTTTGCTTTACATCAGTTTTATGCACTCTTTATTTTTCATAATGGAGATCATTACCCTTACCATTTTCCACTATCTTTTTATTGCTGGACCTAGTTTGAAATTGAGTGAGATACAACTGCGCTTTTTTCCTAATTATTTTTTTAACAGGAACATTATTACTGCTAATATACAAAATACTTGGTTTATACAGTAATGGGGTCAGTTGTTATCACTAACCCATTTGCATTTGAGCCATCTTTGCTTGTGCTTATTGTTTCAAGAATAAGCTCTGCCTTAAAGAGATCTTGTTCTAAAAAACATGACGTGAGAGAGAGAAAGAAGAAGCAAGCAGATGGGGGAGGTGTGAAGAGGGCGGGATATGAAGGACCAGGCAGTAGAGGTAGAATTGTCAAATATGGTGTTTGAAAAGGTGTAAGGCATTTCAGTTTCTGTAGTAGTAAAAGCTGACGACCTCTGAGAGAAATATTAGTTGTTCTCACTGAAGATTCATCTCAGGTAGACAATCATGTTTAATTTGTAATGTTGAAGGAGGAAAATTATAAATCAGCAGGAAAAACCTGAAGTCTGATCTTAAAGATGGAAAAAAAGGGTATGTTTTCAGAGCAGAATGCAATTCTGAGTTCAGAGTGTACTCATGTCCCTGTGTCACATTTAATCTAGCTAGTAGGGACATTGAAGGCAAGCTCTAGCAACCTGAGTGCATACACAGGATCCCTAGATGGCTTATTCTCTGGCTAACAGCTTGTGCTATAGCCCATGCTGTCGTCTCATATCATCTTGTTATTACTGCTATCAGCTTTATAAGCTAATTTCTGCAAGCTGTGGTATAGCTGCTCATACACACATTCAGGGCAGTGGCAGTGCTCCTTCTCTCTGCAGATGGAGTGCAACTTACATCTTAATGCTTGCAAATTTGAAAGAAGGGAAAGACTGCAAATGTTCATCTCCGTCATTAAGATATCTGTCACTGTAGGGGAGGTATGAGAGTGAAATTGTTGAAAGAGGACTTAACCAGCCCGTGTGAGGTAAGTCACAGCTCAATTCAGCTGACTGCACTTTCTTTTCATAAAGATCCCCCCAGGAAGCGTGTGGACTCCCCAATGCTGAACAGGCATGGGAAGCGACGGCCGGAGAGGAAGTCGATGGAGGTTCTCAGTGTGACAGATGGCGGCTCCCCGGTCCCTGCTCGCAGAGCTATTGAAATGGCACAGCATGGACAGAGGTGGGTCTCTGCTTTGCCCAGGAGTCCTGCCTGTCTGGGTTTGCTACCCCCGTTTATGTTGTACATACAAAGAAGCTGTGGAGCTTTTCTGTTCGCACCAGCACTCATTACAACTTCCAAGCACATTTGCAAGATGGTCTGGCAGCCAGCTGTGCTTGTGCACACGGGACCAGAAGTCCTGGCAGGGGCCTGAGGGTTCTGTTTGCTTGCAGCTATTCCTCAGGAAACCACCGTGTACTCTGGGCAAGATTCATCTCACCTCTTCTTAATTGTTGAGAACATAGGCGTTCAGTCTAAGCTTGCGATACTGTCTGATGAGGCAGTGGTGACAGATGAGGGTTTTGGTAGGTCTCAGGTGCATACATCCTGTCAAATAGGATAAATTATCTTTTGCTTTTTCTTTGTCTCCATAGCCTACAACAGGAATCTAGGTGACTAGCTTGGATCAGGTTCCTAGCTTTTGGGCACCTGAAGTTAAATGAGATGAACCCCACCCTCCATGTCATCAGGACAACTTGAATCTGAAAAGCCCTGTCCAAGCATCTGTAAATGCCTCCAAAATATGCTGTGTGAGCCAGCGTGCATCTGACGCACATGCCTGTGAAGTGATGAAATATATATCATTTTACCTCTTTTCTATCAAATAAAGTGTCAGTCTTATGGAGAAACAGCAGAGGATACTGGTGTCTCCTCAAAGCAAGTTCTGGGAGAGTAAGTGAACTGTAGAAATTCACTTACATGAACCGTGGAAGTTGCTTCCCCAGTCCCTATGACTAGCCTAAGGGAAGCACATGCATTTGTTTTCACACTTGCATTAATCAATTAATATAAAAGAACACTTCACATATATGTATGATGATTCTGTAACTTCTGTTTCAGCTTTGACATGAATATTTTTCATTCAGCTCTTAAGGTTTGTTCAAAAAGAGTCTGTTGTGCCCAGAAGCTCCCTTTGCTGACTGAGAACTGGGTGAAAAACATGAAGTAATTTCACAGATATTGCAGAGGCCCCTAGAATTGCTGGAAAGTTTTGCTGGCAAATGTTACAGTTCTATCTACAGTGACAAAAAAGTGGTGATTTCCAGAATCTGCTCGGACATATTTCAGACTGGATATGTGGCCTTGAGATACACTACTGTAAAGATTTTTCGTTGCAGTGTAGGTTGGAAAACTCTCTTGAATATGTGATTTTCTTTGGTGTGAGGTCTGGGTGAAGGAAGTGTTCAGGACAGGGTGTGCTCTGTGTTCCTCACAGGCCTCCATGTGGTAAGGATGAACGCAACGCTGACTCCTTGTTCAGTCTGCAGTGTTTGATCTGGTACCTGGTAGGTGCATGGGCCAGGAAGCATCCAGAGCAGGCAGAGGCAAATCACTTTCTCCCACCCCAAGGCTGTCTGTGAGTCGCAGTATTCTGCGGCTTTTTGCAGAAAGTATCCAACTGGATGGAACAAATGGGAGGTGTTGTATTGATCACAAAGTTTTCAGAGAGATGGAGCCTTTTCTTCCAGGTCTCAGCTTCGACTTTGGACTCAAAAGCCTGAAGAGGCAAAGCTGTGTCTTGCTGTCCAAAGTATTTAATTCATTTTTTTATGTCTCACTCAGTTCTACATGTGAGGAAAAAAGTGAAATCAAAAGGTCAGGGATGAGTTCAGAGCAGAGACATATCCAGGCTACGTACCAATAAAGAAGGGCTGTGGCTTAAGGAGGAAGCAAAACCTGCCAGACACAAAAGAGATACGGGGCAATACATAACCACAGCTCAGGAATGGACATAAAGTTGTGATTAAGGGTGGAGAAAGGGATGTAATAACACCGTGATTGATGATGATGGGCATGGCAGTGCTTGTTTTCGAAGGAGTTAAAGGGAAGATGTTATTTTACTCCACGTGTGAGTTTCCATAATTCATACCATCCACATGCACAGATGACAACGGCACATTTTGTGTTGCTAGCAGCACAGTCGTTTATAACATGAACTGGCTTCATTAACGAGCACCACTGCATGGGGATTGTCTCGGGACGATGCATTGCTGATGGGGCACCATCTGTCAGAACAGTCAGTAATAAAATGACAAGTGCCTTCCACCAAGAATGGGGATTTTTAATGGCTAGTCTCATATTATATTCCATGAAATGACCCACTGACAGTGGATTTTACAGCAGTAGGGTTTAGATCCCAGAGGTGGATACTTTTTAAAGATTATTTGGTGTCAAGAGATGACTACTCTGTGCTTTTATCCTACAATACTAGGAAGGTGGACCATGAAAACATGTCTCCTGTTTAGACACAGAAGACTTGTGTAAACATTCAGAGACACAGAGCCATTGTTTTTTTCTTGAGTTGCCAAAGATACACATCTAACCAGTGGGCAAAACACACCCAAGTGTCTTGTGATTTATTCCTATGGTCCACTTTCCCAGTAGTAAACAGATATTCACTTGCATAAAGAGGATTTATGTTATAACCTCTGGTTTACATGCCTGTGTGATGAACTGTGCTTTTGGTAGCCATGCAGGGGCCCTACAGGTGTCTAGTCTTGGTTTGTTTAGGGCATATCTTTCCACTAAAGTTTGGCAGCCTTCAACCCTACCGGCTGAGAAAGTATTAAGTGAAAAAACATAGTCCTTCAATGACTTAATTTTGAACAGTGAACGAGAGGAACTCAGCACAAAGGCTACTTGTTGAGCTTAGGGTCTCCTTGGAATGCTTGTGCTGACCTCTCAGAGTGTTCTCCATTGGGTCTTTGTATATGGCGAAGTTAGTATGCACAAACTCTAGCCACTCTAAAACTGGTGACTAGGTTTTGTTAATTCTTGGGTTTCCCTGCTAGTTGTCAACCAAATGGGTTCATTATTGTGTCTTAATTACTTCTGATGCTCTGGTGTCCCCACCTCTCAGACTATCGGGTATTTCATTGAAATGTCAAAAGAAAAGAGGTGGTTTCTGAGCTTAGTTTAACACCAGCTAATTTGCCCCTTATGCTAAAATCACACAGACTAGGAAGAATTCCATGGGAGCTAGAATCTGTTGGAAATATGCCAGAAATATTCAGCAGCTTTGCTATGAGAGTCCAAAAACCATTCTAATATGGGCTTCATTAACTATTCATTTTCTTCTAGCTATTGAAGTGGAGAGCTTGCATGAAAGATGAGCTAACATTAGGAAGCAGTGTTCTGTGAAACAGTGAAGCATATTACTGGTGAAACATATTACAGAGAGTTGCCCTTTTAGTAAAGCGTAGGGAATGTTGCTTCTAAGCTGCAGGGATTCAGACCCAATATGAAAAAGAAGGGCATTTCTCTATACACTGAGTATAAGGAAGAGAGTTGGAAGTTAAGTGGTAATGGACCCTACAAATTCGAGTACAAAATGGATTACTGTTGCTCTAAGAGGCTCTATGGTCTGATTTTAACCTTTTCCCAGATTGTGGTTAGTGCTGAGGTCTTCTAGAAAAGTCTTGAGCAATGAATGCTTTGCAGTTTATGCCTTCAGGCATGTTCTGTTTTCCCTGGACAATATGACAAAGTAGATGGTACTTCGGTTTTAAATTGGATAAAGGAGAGCAAGGTTTACAAGTATGCATGTTGGAAGTCAGGGGAAGATCATGAACTTCTGCACTGTGTAGGTGTGAGCCATAGGTGTAAAGTAAAAGAAGGGTTTTTCAGAGCGTTGCTTAAAAGGGGGAGGATGGGTTGGGGGGCTGGGTGTCCAGCATTGCTTCAGGTGACTCTTTTATAAAAATGTCCGCAGTAGTAACTCTGTTTTCTCGCTTTGTTCCTGCCATAGTAAAACAATGTTCAGTAAAAGCCTGGATATCTCTGAAGCCAATCCCAAATTCAACAAAGAAGAAAGGTATAAACACTGACAATATGTTCCTCTCCTCTACCTCACTGCTGAGACCTTAAAGATGCAGTACTTACCTTCTCCGTGTGGGGACACAGCTGTTCTGTTCTCTCTTTAGAGAGAAGCAAAAAGAGTGGTATTTTTACAGCCCCACGCCACATATGTTTTTTGCTTAGTACCATTCCTTGGAGGCTATCCCCAGTGCAGCCTTGGACTGTACCAACAATTTCTCCACTAAAACTTCATCCTGCTGCTATTTCTGGTTCAGTTCTGCTGTAAGTGAGGATGCCCACGGTAGAAGATGTATTTGCTAAGACTTCCTTAGGAAGGATTGGAATGTAAAACATTAGGAAAGTCCAAAATGCTCTACTCCCAGCGTTAGAAACAGCAGCACATTGGAGTCAGTGACAACAATGGTAGGAAACTTTGGAAATTCAGTCTGACAGAGCAAAATATTAAGTATCTGTAGGTAAGACACAAACTCCTTAAGACTACCCAGAGGACACAAGCGGAAAATATAAGAATTTTTGGAGGATGATTCCAATCTAGCGGTTCAAGTGATAGGTGGTGAAGAATAACAAAAAGAGTAACTCCTGACCGTGAATAGAGGCACAATGGAAGACAGGCAGGCCACCAGATTTAGGGAGTTTAAGTGGAGTTACATGTGTCCATGAACACACAAATAAAGTTTAGCATTTTAGGAAGGTTTTTAGTGAACACATTATTTCTAAAACTTTGGTCTCAGAAGAAGAGAATTTTTCTCTGTGTTGAAAGCTGTCATCCCAATGGATTACTCGTCATGAAAATGTAATCCTTATACATGTTGGGCAAACACTTAGCTTACCCAAAGGTTAAGAGTGTAGCATATGATTCAAAAAGGGAGGAGCAGTAGCTTCCTTAAATGAACCTATAGACTTGGCAAACCATTCTTCTTTCCATTTTCCCTTTTCATAGAAATCTTTCTAATTAAAGATGTGTGGCCTTTAAGCCTCAGGAGACTTGCACAATGATTGAGGGACAGGCCCTGTTTTGGCCTTTTGCAGGCTGAGACAGTCTGTTGTAGGCAGTGTTTCAAGTCCTGAACCTGCCACAGTGAAGAACATTATGCATCTGCAAGAGAGTTTGTGCCTCATGTGGTGTGTAAAGCACCCTCTTTAAGATGCCAAAATACTAACAGGCATTGGACCTGAACTGATAGCAACCTGTCAGTTCCACAACCATGAAGTCATGGTTATACAGCCTTTAGTGGCTGGGCTTTCCTGGGCTGTTAGCATAGACATGGAAATTCCCGTTCCTTTCTCCGATTCCCCCTATGTGTAATTCTGTTCTTGAACATGTGGCACTTCTTGTATTAAAAGTTAGTCTGAAGTTACTCCAAATATGAGCTTTTTCACAGTAATTGAAAGTCAGGTCCAGTAAGAGAAATGCAGAAATTTTATCTGTGGCAAGAGAGGGATCTTTCAACAGATGTTCCTAGAACCATTCCTTGTCCCTCTGTCCCTCTCTGGCAGCTGCTAAGCTGTCTTAGGAGCAGAAGAAATGAGCCTTCAGTAAGTTCTGGGGGAATTTCGTAAATCCACATAGTCATTTTGTGCTTCCCCTCAAAGGTGGCCTTTTTCAAACAGGAGGAGGTTAGAGCACTGCATGAGTAACACCCAGGGTCCTGCTCATTCAAGGACCAGGCTGATTTTTTGAGGATCACATTCACTATGATCTTACCTCCCTCCCACTTCTAAGAGTTAGAATGAAGCATCTTAGTGGTGGGAAGAACCTGGATTCTAGGTCTGTGCACAACCACATGAAAAGAAGGGATAGGCAGAGAGAACCCCAGCAGAATGGGGTCATATGATCAGGGTGGCCTTTAAATTTTTCTCCAGTGCTTAATTGTCCAATTTTATGATATCTTTTTTAAAGGAATACTGCATCTTTAAGGGTCCCTTCCCTCTAGATGCACATGGTTGTCTTAGTAGCTGAGGCCACTGTCCCTTTATTTTTCTTTTTCTTCCTTTCTGACTTTCTTTCACCCCCTCTTTCAGTGCTTCTCTTCTTCTGTATCTGGGTTGCTGCAGCTCCGTAGTTCACTTGCTTCGGTATTATAGGGAATGCACATGTCTGCGCTTCTGGGTCTATTGTGTCCTGGGATTGTTCATTTTTTTTTAAACCTCATTTCCCCTTTTTTTTACCCTATTGTCAATTTGCTTTCCATTCTCTTTGTTAACCTCTTCAGTGCCTTCCCTATTGGGAAAATGACTTGAAAGAAACATTATCGGACCTTCTTGCACCCATTCTATTCACATTTTACTATTCTGCATGTATGAATATGGGTGTATTTTCTGTATAAATATACACACAGGTTCCAGTATACAATGGGTATCAATTTGCTCTTCTCAGTTACATCACTGTAGATAGATTTGTACAGGTACAATTGAGGACAGCATTTGTCCCTAAATATGTGCATATATTTGCATATATATGAATTAGATCTTACCCAAATTTGCACTCCAGACTGAAACATAAATGGAGTGTCACTCAAACACATGAAAAAGAACTTACTGTAATGCTTCTTTCCACTTCTCTTATCAGTGCATAGCACAACAGCTTTTTTGTCCTATTCTAACTATGTTTTCATTTTAACTGTTCTCAAAACTGCCTTGGTTGCCCAGCCCAGCACTTGCAATGTTGATGTAACTGGAGGCATGGCTAGTTGCACTGAGCAGTAAACTGTGAAATCTACTGGGCATATATTAAATTTGGCATTTCTGTTGGGGACTGTCTTGTGGAGAATGGATTTTCCTCACCCAGCCAGAGGTGGCTCTGTCAGCTTGGGAGCCTGTTACTGAAAATGGAGAGAGACAGAGAAAATGACAGAGAGGAAAAAAAGCATTGCATCCAACTTGAAAATAATTTGGCTTAATAACACCAAACTGTTTTTTTATTTCTAATCTAATCTTTGTTAATGTGAAAAGGTGGCGACACTTTTCTGAGATTGCTTATCTGCACCCCTGAAAACTTAATAAGCTGACTATTCTTTTCCGTTTTGAATGCTTTGGTTACTAGTTAAAAATTAAGAATACTGAAGTTTTCAATTGTCACTAGCCTTCAAAGTGAACATGCCAGAGATTCAGTCTGCTTTTAGAGCCACTTTTTCAGACTCTTTTCAGCACAGCATTGATTTATTCTCCATTCACATTTGAAAGATTTCCTTTGCAACCTGTAAGACCAGAGCCTGAATTTATTTTAAATGAAAAATATGATCCTGGAGCACAAGATGACATCCACAGAGATAAGTGCTGGGTTGCTGAGCTGGTATGTTCTAGCTGATGTGAATTCCTGACTATAAGACCATCCTGACTAATAAGGCAGTATCAAAGCAGATTCACAGCTTGAGCTACAATCTTGTACCCTGGGCACCCAAGCTGGCTCAGAAATGCATGCTTTAATAACCAATACGTTTCACAGTTCATTCATGGCGAAAAAGATACCTCTTACCAGGCCAGCTTGGGGGACAGAGGGACACTGCACTGAGCAAACTGGGGACAAAAAGAACAATTTCCTTGATAACAATGATATAACTGCCTTATGTAAGAGTCAGAAAAGAAATGCAGTATGAAGTATGAACCCCATTGCTCTGCTGACTGCTTTAATTGGGATTTGGCTGGGAATATTTTTTACAGCCTTAGCATGTCCCTCTCCATATTCCCCAATGCCAAAGTTCAATGTGTGTGCAATATTGTGAGTGGGACAAAAGTTAATTTCTGGTAAATTAAACTGTCCCCCTAGTGTTCCTGGTCTCTGAAGACATAGGCACCGGTGGCAATAATTATGACCGTTCAGTTCTCCAAACAGTATTTCACTCTGCTTTTCCTTACTCTTCTCTCCACTTGCCTCCACACCCCTCTCTCTTTCTTTCTCTCTCTCCCTGTCTCTTCATTTTCCCTTTCCGAGGATGGCGAGTGCTGATCCATTGGGGTAAGCTCTAGTTTTGGATTATTCCTGTTGCGGGACCTGTTGTGTCTTGTAGAAAAACTTTTCATTTGCAATTTGCAAATACAGTACAGGCTCATACACTTCAGTGAGTGAAGCATTACAGCAGGGAGAGAGAAAGAGAGAGAGAGATGTGGGAAGAAGCATTTTTGGTGCTTCTGTGTGTGTTTGTGAGCTTTTATGTTGAACTCAGATTCCATATAATTTACTTTTGGGTTCTTTTTTGTTCTCTTATTTGTCCCTCTGTTTCAATGTCTCGGGGCACAGAAAACTATCCTTGGACACACTGCTGGTTCCAGGACACCTTCTGAGAATGAAACCCCCTTCTCTGTTTATTGCTTTTGTATCTGTTTGGTACCCTCCAGTTAATTTTAATCCTAATTTATCCTTTTTTCTTCCTTTTATTTTTCTTTTTCTTTTAAATGAAATTGAATCCCATCCTTGTTATTAAAAAAATGCTGGGTATTCCCTCTCTTGTTAGAATATGTTTTCTTAAGAGGTGAACAGATGGCTTAGAGACACATATATTTTCAAACCTCTTTATTTTCAATAATGACAATATAGGTGCAATCACACTTCAAATTAAAGTTCCATTTACAAATACTTAAGAAGATTATATTAATAAATGATTTAATAAAATCATTGTAATGGATCATTACAGACTACAGTAAAAGCTTCTTGAGAGGGTACATATTGAGAAAGCTAATTAGCACCAGTAACATTTACTTCTTATGTTTGTAGCATGCTTTACTATTTATTAATTCTTCCTAAACCATTTATAAATGGAACTCTAGTATAATTGGCCAATTAAGGGGGGTGATGCTGTTCAACATCACCCTTTGTATGAGCTGAAAGGACAAAGAGGTGTGTTACCAAGACCTGTGCTCCTTTCTCTGTACTCTTTGTAAGGCTTTGTCTTACAAGCGCTTATTACCATGAGCAGACCTTCTGACTTACACATAAGTGTTTCCTGGAAGAGCTGTTACAGTATTATTTGCACACTTGGGACTGTAAGACAGTGAAACGACAAAGATATTCTACCCATATTCCCTAAATCAGGGAGTAAGGAAGCACGATTTGTATCTTTTAGACACCTAGGACTAATAATGATGATATTTAACACAGCCTGACTGCTCACCTATTGCATATTAATTCAGGTCACTTGCAGGGGTCTCATACCCTTAAATTCAGTTTAGATTTTTTTTATTTAGTGTGAGCAAGGAAAGAGGAAGTATCAAATTCCACCCAGTTTATGCAAATTAGAGGTGGGCTGGATACTTTTTGGAATGGCTTCCAAAACTACACATGGAAACCAATTCAAAATTTCTAAGGCATTTCACCCAGGGACACAAGTCTGATGCATTACTGCACGCTGCATGCATGCTGCAGGCTCCCCTCTTTGGAAGCATGGCTCCAGCTTGACCAGCTAAGAGGCTGTATTCAGCATCCTGGTAAAACTGTGCTATGAAAGGAAGTTCTGCTGGGACTGCATCAAGGCACCAAACTCCCTTTGGATTGTAAAAAAATTTCTATGAAATGGTTATTCAAAGAAGAAACAAATGCTGAATCTGACCTAAAAGTGGCTGTGATGCCTTTATGCTCTGCTGGTGTGTACTAGCAGATGCACCGCTTAAAGGAGTTGAAAACTAATCTGAGAGAAGGGCTATGTAGAGATGCTCTGTACATGTGCTATATGTGTAGTACGGTTACCAGGTCAGCTGTGCTTTTCTGTCTTGTGTTTCTCTCTGTCTACACCTCAGCAGTGTCAGGCTGTAGCCCTTCACCTCTTATAGCTCTCAAGAAATTCTGCAGTTCTCTGAAACCAGATGGAAGCTGGCTGGCTAAAATGAGTGAAAATTTACTTTAAAATTAAGGACCTTTTGACTTTGATACTCAGAAGTATCAAATAGATTGAAAAACATGTAAAATCATCACAGCTGCAAACTACAGCTCAGACATGCACATTTTGTTTCAGTCCTTTGCCTCTTTCTTTCATAGCTCAGACATCTCCAGATTATTGTCAGTCTGCAGAATGGGCAGAATAATCTCAGTGTCCACCTTCTGTTTAGAGTCCCTCTGTATCTTCCCCTTCCTAAACCTTGGGTCTAGCTCCCTTACGGTTTTTCTTTAATTCCTCCCTCCGGGCTTGGCAAAACAACTGTGTCACTTTGGAAGGGACTATAGAGTCTCTTCTCAAGTCTCTAAATCTGGCAATTGGTGTTTGAGGGAATGCCCTTTATCTGAGCAACTGCATTGATTGGTCTGCTTGTATTTTCAACAATGTTTTGATGACTTCCATTGAGTTAGGGCATAAGCATACAGCAATGCAAAACACAGAGCAGAATGAGTCACACAAAATGCTCATGGGTTCCTAGATTGTTGCATTTAGTATTGTTATTGGAATAATTATAGATTTAATACTTCCAATAACATTTAATGTCTGTAAAGACTCTTAGGAGATTGCTCACTAATAGATACTTCCCACTGAATAAGTTCAGTTCATAAGCATGAAGATAAGATGATGCGATATTTTTTTCATCTTTCGACACGTAAGACATAAGAGCCTGCCATACTAATGTGCTGCCAGTAGGGCCTCAAACTTTCATTTTCTAGCGAGAGGGATAAAGATTTAAGTTCTCTGTTCTTTCATTACAGCATTTCAGCATAACGCAACATTTTACATACTTTCTTTTGGCCCTGTCCCAGTTCTGTCCACCTGACTCTGAGATAAAGGAGCAGTGTACGTGGTGGGTTTTTTTACAAACTGAATTATAGCATTGCTCAGCCAAGGTGCTCTTGATGAGAGGGACAAATCTGTCATTTTTGGCTGTTAACACTTTTTACCAGAGTATAGAACCACATGGAAGGCCAGGGTACTGCATTCTTATAACCAGCTTCGGAACTACGTCCCATTTGCAAAGGTAAATTTTGGGAGATTAGTTAAGTTGTAAAAGGTGCAAGGAAGATCTTCTCAGTCTGGGTGTCATATCCCATTCCAAGACTTTCTGGTAAGGGAGGAAAAGTTTTGAAAATGTACAGCTCTCCTTTCACCCCAACATCTAAAATTAGCAGAGGCTTCTTTAAACTCCTTCGACTGCTCCTATATTCAATTTCCAGTGTGGACAAACTGAAACCTGCTGTAGGGCCTACTTTACTTCTTATTTTGCATGTAAACCAGCAGCAGAAACAAAGCTTATTCAATAGCAATCATATGGATACTGAATGCATTTCCAAGAGGATTTCACACTAACTCTCTCTTATGTCCCCTGCCTCAGGCTCCTAGGCTGGATGAAAACACAGTACACAACAACTATTTTTCAAATATTGCTTCCAGTAAGGAACAGGGAGTTGGGAGTTGGGGCCTGCTATCTTTTGCCCTCCGTGTATGTGATCATTTGTATAAAAAAATAGGAGTCAGTAGGGTTGGGAAGGGAGAATTCAGGACTGTTGGAAATACCTGATTGCAAAGAGGAAATAGCAGATTGGAATTTTTAATCAAGTATCGTGGAATTCAGGTGAGTGTCAGAGAGGACTTTCCCACCACAATTAAGAGTTGGTGGGAACATCTCCTTTAAGTTTGTGTTTAACTGCATTTCTGGGCACCTGAATGCCTTCCGTATTTGTCCAAGGTAATCTATAGGCTCCTCTTGTAATTTATGGTTTGGGAGACGCTTTTCCTGATGATTCATTCAAGGAAAATTTTAACTAAATGGACTTCCCATCTGCACAACACATCTGTGGTGCACTAAGCTACTACAGTTGTAGGAAAGGCACATAAAGTAGCCTTTCAAAAGTGGAGCAGACAGTTCTCCCCTTAAAATTACTTTGCATAAACCTTTATGAGTGCCCCTGATCTTGATGGTACAAATTTAGGATTAATCCAGTGCAAAAGAATGCCAAGAGTGAGCTTCTAGTTTTTTACTGCTACACTGTGATGTGCAGACTGAAGCAGGGTACAAGAAAAAAACTTAGTGGGGAGTTCCTGCATAGAATGAGTGCCCTAGATTTTCATGGTGCCAGTCTAGATTCAATCTGGCCAAAGAAGTGTGCCAAGACTGGGCTTCTGTGTTTCACCTACTTATTGTGATGGACAAACTGCAATGAGATACAAAGAAAACCATCATCGAGTAGTTTCTGCAGAGGATAGAAATAGAGAAAACAGAACCTGCCATTGTGTTCAGTTGTAGTTTACTCTTTCCTTGGAAATATTTCCTCTTTTGCAGTTCACATATTTTTTAAGAATTGCACTGCTCAAATTTTTTTAGCAATATATGTCTGGGAGACCGTTTTAGAGACCATTTTGTTTGTTTTATTCTACAACAGCAGAAGAGAATAAACTGATGTAGTTTATGGTCTACATTTGTTTTACATTCTCTCATGTATAAGCTGATATCAGCTATCTGACCTATATCAGTTTTTATATACACACACGTGTATACACATACACTCATGCACTCTCTTTTCCAAGTATATACAGGAATTTCACCTTTTCATGTTTGCTGCCTGGAGGCAAGTAATTGCTTTCATGGCTCTTACTATAGGTGAAACATCGGTGGGTTTGCTATATTGGCATATTGTTACATGATGGTTGTGGAACAACTAGGTTCTTAGCCAGGCTCTCTCTTATAAGATATTTCAGTCTTCAAGACAACTTTTTTTTTTCTACTTAAAAAGGATAGAAAGCAGCTGCCTCTGGGGCTCAGTCATGTACAGTCACACACACGGGTTTCTTTCTGATGGGCAGCCCTCCTCCTAGAAACTTCTTCTGCTGAAATGTTTGTGCAGTTTGGCCTGTCTGCTCTTTCACCACATTTAGCATAGCACATTTGCACATTTTGTTGTCTGCAGCTGACATTTTTCACTGGTGGCATTTGCTGGGGAGCGTAAGAGCATTACAGTATAGGTGACCTTGTCAGCAAATTGGACGGTTTACTGTTCCTTGACTGGCCTCTTTTTGAGAGCACCTGAGCTGTTATCTTCATGTTAGTAAAGTCATCAGCAAAAGCAGAACTCATTATCCATAGAGAAGACCTGGCATGTTTAATGCAGCAGTAAGAAATCTTGCTGGAGAGAAAAGATGTGAAATCCATCAGTGAGAAGCTGGAAAGGGTTAAGCCAGTGTGATCTTTGATTTCAGTGGGAAGTCATCATGTAGGAAATGATTGTGTGTCTGGGTCAAGGAGACTTGGTTTTTTAATTATTACCTGGAAGAATCCCCTACCTTTGTGTCTTGTGAACATGGTGCTTTTGCTCATGACAGAGAAAGTCTCATTCTGTGGCCACAAGCACTTTGCAAAACAGAATTCTCAGCACCAATATGAATGTCTTCACCATCCTTTTGAATTCAGCAGTTCAACTTGCACAGGTCAGATGTAGTAGCTTTTATGTGCTTGATGACCTAAAAGAAAGTACCAACTGTCTTAATCAAAAGGGATTATAGTATCCTCCCTGAGTAACGGCATTTCTTTGATTTGAGGGAGGGATGACTGAAAAATGTGACAGTAATGAAAGGAAGGAAAAGGAAACAGTCATGTGCTTTTCCAGTGACAGCCTCCCTCCTCCTCCTCACTTCATGCCTGTGCCTGTGGTGGCTGGTGATCAGGGTTATAACTTGTCTGAGTTTTCTGAGGGATGTTTTCCTTATTGTGTCCATTCAGGTCTCGGTCAATCAGCGGGGCATCATCTGGGCTCTCCACCAGTCCTCTCAGCAGTCCAAGGGTAAGTGGTGCTGCTTCAAGATCTGTTGGTCCAATTCACTCACACATGCTTGATGCTTTTCGACGTCTGTTGCTCCAGAGCTGTGGCTCTTAGCTGGGATGTTTTGTTTTTCCTTGGCAGCTTGTAAATTTTCATGAGCGGTGAGGGAAGCGTTGTTTGCAAATGCAAGCAGGGAATTTCTCATACATGTTCACTGCACTGTTAGCAGGGATCTCACTCTGCCCTTGCCCTTTTTCAGTCTCATAAGCACATACAGTAACATCGCTATGACTAAACACTGCCATATCCAGCTGAGGTCTGCATACAGCGTGGTTTCAGACCAAATAATCAGGAACCATTTCACAGCTGCCTTCCATTAGGTCACAGCAGAGCACCAAACCATGCTGGTTGTCTTCTGTTTGCCTCAGAATAGCTTGTATTTAGAAACTCAGAGAAAATAAATTCTACAAATTTGAGGGCTACCAAATTTAAAAGGACAATAAGTTGACTGACTAGGATGAGTAAAGAACATTCAAACCCCTATAAATAAGGTACATTCAAATGCCCTTATTAAATGTACAGTCAACTAAATACTGATACTCACTGATACTGATACTCAGCTAGCACAGCACGTGCTTCATAGTGCATTTGTTGCAAAGTCGTTCCAGTTTCTAAGTGCAATTCCAGAGGCCTTAACTTCTTTGGGGATTACAGTGAGTATCCCCTGTGCCTGACGAGGTCAGCTAAGTCACTTTAAGACTGCAATGCTCACAAAAGTCTAGACCTCATCAAGAAGTCTGCAGGGCTGTGGCAGTCCATGTTGCCTGATTGTCTGACCCCGGGTCTTTGGAGCATTTCTACATACTTTTCATGACTTCATGAGAAGGTGCTATCCCCCATTGGAAATGGATATATTCCATGTATTAGGTTATGGATACACCTATGGATCTGCTCTTAGTTATATGAAGATAACATCAGTATTGCTGCTATTTGGAATTTTAATTCCCCAGTAAGATTCTGTGTAATTCTTAAGAATGAAAACACACTGTCAGGTGTAAGTTTATAGACTAGTAAAGCTTCCAACACCTTGCTTGATTGAACTGTTTTCCGAAACATATTCTGTGTTCCTGTCAATTGTTACCATGTTTTGCAACTGGCATAAATGTATTTGTGGTCTCCTCTGTGTCTTTAAAGTGCTGGGAACCAGTGAAGATCCATTTCCTTCTTTTTGCACCAGGACTCTTGTTTGTCAGTGAAATGAAGCAGAGGTCCGAGAACTTTTATGCCACTGCAAAATGTACTGAAAAAGAGCGCGGAAACAGTTTTGTGCACAAAATAAGCATCCAGTGCAGCAAACCTAAATCTTGATGTCATTAATTGATCTCTTGGGATCAATTTCTGATATCTCAGTAGGACTACATCAAAGAGTAAGGTTGACAAGATCTATTCCATAGTTGCTGTATCTTACCTTTATTACTTAATAGGCAGTTGATTAAGCAGTCTTCAAAGGGATTTAGCAACCAGATGGCATTTTCAGCAGATCATAAAGATTTAAAGACAGATCAAATTTGAGGCTTAAAAGGAAATCTTGGAATAAAAATCATATTTTTTTAAACGTCCTTACCCGTGCTTCTAATGGCCCCTTAGATTATTGAAAGGGAACATACTTTAAAAAAACAAATACATATTCTATGCAGTGCTTAGGTTCAGGTCTATGAGGAATTGAACTGAACAGCAACTAAAAGTTCTCAGATTTCACAAGGTCTTGCTAATGGTGTTCCCCTTGGCACCAGCTGAAATAGAGACCTAATCTTGTTCTTCATGTCATTATTAAGAATGTGGTAATTAAGGGTGCTCTTCAGATTCTTAATGGCTTAAGTGGGAGTTGAATTTGACTTTTATTTCTTTTATATTTGTTTCTCAAACCATCATACATGTAAGATACAAAAATTGCAAGGAGACATTTGCAATCGACAGTATTTGACTTTTATCCATTGGTTTCGTTTGCACATGGTTAATAGTCAGATGCTGATTGTGACTTCCACAAATGAACCACTTTCTTTATCTTTTTCCTGTCCTTTCTCTTTGTTGATCATAATTTACCAACATGACAGATTTTAGTTTAATTTTACAATCCGAATAACAATATAAATGTTTCGATATAGTGATTTTCTTTCAGTTTTGCTGGCCTGATTCTAAGTTCTTTGAAGTAATTACAAAATCCATCAAACGCAGGAATTAAAATCCCTAGAGAGTCTGCTTGCCTGGGACTGAGATTTGAGGCATCGTTACATGTACATGATATATCTGGACAGTGCTTGATTGCAACTTTTAGTTGTTAAGAATGGATAATAATAATGGTGATATATCATTTTTCACAGATAATAATCTAAATGTAGACCAAAGCTAAATATCTTGAATAGTGATTTCTATTTTTACAATTCTTCCAGTACTTGTAATCTAAAGTGTTAACAGCAATGTTTTGTAAGGACATTTGTTTTATTTTAAATGTGATTTTTAGCTTGCTAATATCCCTTTAAAAGGCTTCTACCCTTCTGAGTTTGTTTATTGCTGTTTGCTGTCAATGTATGAATGGTTTCCCAAAATGCCTCTTAATATGTGTAAATGTTCTTGTTTGGGAAAAAAAATCATAATCCCATTTTGATACTTCAGTGATGGATTATGAACCTTGCTTGTCTTTTTCTTTTTAAATTGTGTCTTACAAAACAATGGCTCACCTCACCCTCTTCTAAGACGTGAGACTTAATGGCAAATATTGCTGAGACTTTATGACAGAAATTCTAGTTATCAGGCTGTCCTTTGATGCGATGAGGGATGTTGCAGGAGAAGCATAAAGTCTGATGGAAAAATATCTCCTCTTCCCAGATAAATAAATTTGCCAGACCTCACTGAAGTTTTTGCTGTAACAGTGTACAAATCAAACACCAATCTGAGTTCATATTTTTCTCATGGTGTTCCATGCTCTGAAGCCTCCAAGTGAATGCTGAGCAATTAAACCTTCCAGATCGGGGGAGAAGAGTTGGTGCCCTGGTGGCATCACTCTCCGTTTTACCCCTCCTTCTGCAATGGGTGGCTGCAATCTGGGTGTGCATTAGCCAGTCAGGAGTAAAGAGGAAGGAAAGAGGTTCTGACTGGTGTGTGCAGTAACTGTGTGTATCACCTGCCACTCCATATGTATCACACACCTGTTCTGAGTTCCATCTCTCTACTGGGTTTGCATATGGGCACATGAAGCTGAAAGAGGTGGTCCCATTCTTGGCACATCTCAATTTGTCTGTGGCTTGAGTGGTTCTTCTTCCCCTTCCTCACCTCCCTACAGCATCGTGCTTCTGTCACTGCAGGGCAATCAGAACAATCCCAGAGAGATGGCATTTCTTTCTTCTTTTTTTCTTGGTTACTTTCTTTTTTTCAATTTATTTTTTTTTTAATTTAATTTTACTGTTCCTTTGTTGTACTTTTCTTTCTGTTGTTTTTCTTTGCTGACACGTGGTTGGTTAATATGATGAAGCCTGTTATGACACTGTTGTTCTTGCTGCTGCCACTGCTGCTGTTGTTGATTATGCTGTGTTCCCAGCTAACTGCATGTCTTTTTTTTGTTTTTTGTTTGTTCGTTTGTTTTTGTTTCTTTGCAAAATCCCTCCCCTCCACTACCCCTTCACCTCCATCTCTTGTATCTCCTTGTGACATGGTGCATCTTTGTGACTCGGATGGATTTTTTTCTGACTTTCCTTTCTCTGCTCGCCCGCTCTATGCGTATTTCACTGTTTTTGATGTGCATGGACACTCTGCGTCTGTCTCGTAGCCTATCAGAAAGTTCTTCATCCCCCCTCAGACCTCCGACCTCCCTTTCTCTCCCCGACCCCAAGTCTCCTTGGACCCTGATGCTTGTAGGAACGCCTCCAGGCCTGGACATGTACTCCAACCAAAGCCAGCACTTCAGCCCAACCCAAAGACGCAGACTTTGCCATCCAAGAGCAAATTGGCTGAAAAACCACTCCAGTCTACTAAATCCAACCCACTCCCTACCAGCAATACCAACGCCCCCTCTTCCCAGAACAACCCTGTGCAGAATGCTCAGGGCCGCTCGCCTGCTGCCGGCTTTAACCCACAGCTGGCTGTTCCTAAAGTGCAGACCAACCCTATGTCTCCTGTTAGATTGCTCCCTTCTAGTACTGACCCAAGCACCAAATCTATCCCCATCATACAGGTCACCCCTCACCCCTCTCCAAGGGGAAGTCCCCTCCCTACCCCCAAGGGGACACCTGTTCACACGCCAAAGGAGAGCCCAGCAGGCACACCCAACCCAACACCACCATCCAGCCCCAGCATTGGAGGAATGCCATGGAGGACACGGCTCAACTCCATCAAGAATAGTTTCCTGGGGTCTCCTCGCTTCCATCGTCGGAAATTACAAGGTGAGTACTCACCCAGATATGCAGGAGGTTCTGATTTGGGCTTCTGTTCAGCAGGAAGTTGATACCTGTCTAGCTCTGCAAATTGCATCTACCAAGGACTGAATAATGGTATTGAAAACGAGAGTGATAGCATCAACCAAGCCCTAACCCACATGTGAGCAGGCTCTGTCAAGCCACTGCACCTGCTCCAAGAACGTCTTCTGAGCCCTTTTCAGACTCCAGCCGTACAGCTCTTACTATCCCTGTTGTGGCTTTTAGACCACAAGCATAGTTTATCTTCAGGTTCATCACTTATTTTGTCAGTGAACCTAGAGCTCTGCCATTTCCCCTGTGGCTGTGCTCTGCTGCCAATCCACACCCACCGGCTGAGCCTTTTGGTGAAAAAAAGACAGCCAGTGGCAAAAGGTAATATTGTCCTTCTGAAGCAAAGCTTTTTTGATCTTGATTAAAATTTTTTATGCCTCCTTTGGTAATTGGTGTAAAAATCTTCTTAATACCATCAGAAGTTTCATATCTGGTTGCCTTCTTCAGTGTTCAGTCTCTAGAGTGTTGAGATGTGCAAAATTTCCTTCCTCAAGCTCCAGGTGCCTTTTTGCGTGCAGGCAAAGGGCACCCAAAGTCATGTGCATTATCCTTGGACATCAACAGCAGCTACCCTAACATCCTGTGGTTTTACAGAGTGCCGAGATGTGAATCCATGGTAAAGGAGGCCCACAGCCATGGAATAATTAGATTCTGAACTGTGCTGGTCAGCAACATTGTCTCTGAGGCAGTCAGAGAACTGCAGAGAATTGCAGCAGTGACTGAGTTGCATCCAACTGGGCTTCGAGGCCCTTGTAAAGCCATCGCATTGGCACAGGGTTTGGGTCTGAACCAGAAACTATTTAAGCCAGTGAAGGATTGCATAATGTTTTAAGGAAGGTCAGAGTAAGCCTTGAAATGCAGCACTTGGTCAGATGCAGTGATCTAGAGACATATGACCAGTGTTCAAATGTCAAAACCAGTCTTCAGGGGCAGTGGGAAAATGCAAGAGGATGCAATGCTAGAATTGTTTCACTGTTATACAAGTAGAAAATGGAGGGTGTACTGAATCATCAATTTCTTTTCTCCCTCCCTCTCTTTGGCTGTGTGTGTGCCTGGACAGTACCTACACCAGAGGAGATGTCCAATTTAACCCCAGAATCATCCCCAGAGTAAGTAATTTGCCTGTACACTACCTTTTTTCCCTACCACAGACCAATGTTGTTTCCTTGTCTGAATGTCATAGGCTGACATATTTCTGTTCTGGACCAGTATCTGTAATCTGTTATCCTGTGGGTGGGGTAAAGGTGTTAAATGATTCTTTTGATAAGACCCTGGATAAAATCTCTACCTCAGTAATGGCAGTGGGGTCAACAGGTGATGAAACAGTCTCCCAGTAATCACCTCATTTTCTCATGGCTTGCTGAATTTCCTGGGTTTGTAACATGTTCCTTCTCTCTTCTTTCATTTGCTTGTCAAATAGATCACTGTTCAGGAGTGGAGAGGCTAATCAGTGGCTTGTAGTGGCACTAACTATGCACTAAAAGGTCTTCCTTTTAGTCCAGGAGAATTTGCTTCCTCAGGATAACCTGCAGAAACCTCTGCTAAGATAATTCTGAGCTATCTTTGGCTGCCATAGTAAATGGAGTGTTAATTCTAGGCAGCTGCACTGGGATGTGGAGAAGTTGTTTCATATTCACTAGACTCATTCCTGAAAGTCAGTGTACTTTTCAACCATTTCACTGCGCAAATGTGCGTCACTGCTTGGCAGGTTTGGAAGTCCCTGCCAGAGTGCTGCTCCAAACACTTCCTAATATGCAACAGATGCCAAATCATTCCTTTTTATTTTCACAGCTTGTGTTTGTGCACCCTGTGCCCATGGACTTACCCTGCCAACCAAGGCAATTTGGCCTCTTGTTAAGATACTTGTATGAAATATTCATGAGTCTTGGATGGAAATTTTGGGCTCAAAGTTTTATAATTTATGACTATGGTATTGTGTTAACGACTTTTCCCAGACCTGGTACTTATCTGGTGTAAGATGTGCACTCTATGTGCAATGCTGCAGAATAGAGAGGGATAAAGACTTCAGGAGAGGGAGAAAAAGGTCAGGAGAAGAAGGGATTAGTAAAGGTTTTAAAGGAAGGAAAATGGTTTATATTGTGTTTTCAACACTTTGAGCATTTACTAATAGAGAGGCATGCAAGAATATCATAAAATTAGCACATCATTATCAAAGAAATACACAATACTCTTATCTCACATGGTTTTTAAGGTCATTAAAACAGAAAACCTTTAGAATTAAATTTCTCCTCTTCATTGCATGTAAGCTGCTGGCGTTTTTTGTGTTAATTTATTGCCATCTCTACTTCCCACTCGCTCTTTAAAAGTTGGTATAGAGAAGTAGTGCCTGTCATTTGAGGCAGTTTGGATGCAAGTCAAAGCCTAAAGCCCTTTTTAGTTTTTCTGTATAATTGCCAAATTAATGAGTTCAGTTGGGCTGCACCCTGCAGTAAACATAATACAAGTCATAAAAAATAATGAACTGGATTACATTTTAACGATAGAAATGTGTTGCTCAAGTGTCCACTTCCACATGTCTTATTTTTTCTAGTATTTTCTTCCTTTCTGTAAGAAATAAGGTATCCTTATCAAGAACTGTATTGACCTCATGTGTTGAATGATAAATACATGTCCTTGCTCTGTTTGGTACAGCAATGACTGCCATTCATTTAACAAACCTGATGATTAGGTAATACACTTTGACATGTCTGGGTAATGCTATTCTTTCTCATGTGAAAAACTTCTAGAAAATGTGTTTGGAATGACATTTAAATAGACTTCGCTCCAGCTGCTTTAAACCTGCAAAGCTCCATTTGCTTGAGTAGAAGTGCTGTTATTTATGCCAAGTAGGTAAATCTCTGGAGGTTACAGATCCATGTGCTCAGGGACTGAGAGGGAACACAGTGAGGTTCTCCAGAGAGCGCTGCAGTCAAGGCACTCCAAAAATAGGAGAAGGAACACCATGATAGCAGTAAGAAATTCAGTGTGAAGTAATAAAGTACCAGGCCTCCTTTTGCATGCTCATTTCTTTTCTTTTTCATCAACTGGACACCTGATTAGATTCCCTAGTGTAATCCACATAACCAGCCTCCCCCACGTATCTCCTGTCTCCCCATTTAAAGCAGTTTGCCATGATAAAAGAAGATTCTTTATTTTAAGTACATTTTGTACTGCTTACAGCCTGATCCTGTGAGATGCTAGAGCATCTCGTTCAGGGTGCTGGGGGTCATTGATTCATACACATTTTAACCCAATTAATAGTACTTAATGCCCTCTAAGTGGAGAAAAACCTTTATTATGTCATTTTACTCCAAAGCTGTCCTCTGTTCTTTAGTAAGCCTGTTCCCGGGGTGTATAAGTACAGCTAGTTCTGCCAGTTTCAGGGAGAAAAGCCAGTGCATGTGTGCTGTGTCTTCATTCTGTTCATTACAGAAACAGGAGAGGCCACTGGCATCTATTCTATCTTATGTGACACCAGCAAAATTATTTAGTGAATTCCAGTGATTTACAGTCTGGAGCATAGCCCAGGCTATCAGTGAATCTTCCAGAGTCAGTTTTACGAGTGATAACCTTGCTGAGGAAAAGAGCCCAGCTGGATTCTGGAGACTCCAGACCATGTTGAACAGGAAAAAAACACCCTGTGTTCTGGGGCCCCTGTTACCTGTTAAGAGACCTGTAAATGAAGGGCAAACAAAACCATTAATAACAATACAAAAATGAAAAGCCATATTTTAGCATGGCAGATCTGCAACTAAATATGCACACTTTCCAGCCCCATGCTTCCACTGGGCCCTGGAGTCCATATAGCCAACCCTGGTTCACGTTATGATACATCCAAGCCTAAGACAACCAGGCATTTTAGATAGATAACCAGGTGCTAATTTACTAATGAGCATAGACCCTTTACATGC
Source organism: Grallaria varia (assembly GCA_013396735.1). Taxonomy (NCBI): domain Eukaryota; kingdom Metazoa; phylum Chordata; class Aves; order Passeriformes; family Formicariidae; genus Grallaria; species Grallaria varia. The sequence continues at coordinate 264,010 of VWZG01012343.1, read as the reverse complement.
AGGGAGCTATTGCCCCGGCTCTCCAGGGGCTTGCGGAGTTGTTACGGTGTGTGTGCGAGATGCATGAGCTAATTAGTATGTAATTTTCTTTCACACTGTAACCCTGGCTCCTTAACGACCATTTAAATGAGAGGCCCTTTCTCTTTACTGCTCCCTATGCTAATCTCTGGCTCACTGTCTTAGTTACAGCTGCCTATGAATATTTTAGGGAGTGACAGTTTTCCAGCCCACTTTAATTGAGTGGGGGACCCTGGTTTACCTAATTGCAAGTGAATCCCTCCTCTCTCTCCTGGTCTCTGCCCTTCCTCGTTCTGCCTCAGTCTGAGTCTTTGACACAGAAAGCGAGTCTACACAGAAAGCTGTTTATTTTTTTGCTGTAAAACTGTTGTATAGTAATCCCCTCTGCAGATGGCTCTCCTTGTCTGGAGAGATTGTCTTCCTCCATTGAGTGGTGAACGTCCACCAAAATGAGTGAAAGCCCATTGCTTACTATACTTCAAACTAGACTTGGCATTATGAAGTATGTTGTGGAGGGAAAAAAAGGCAGTCTCTTGGTGGCAGGTCTTTTCATCTATGACATTTTCATGCTAAATTCTTCCCTACTAGAATATGACTGATACAAATGGAATTTTCCCTGGGTTTAGTTTGGTCCGGCAATTCTTTGGCTGTGTCTCATGGCTGACAGCATCTTCTCTCCCCTCAAAGCCACACCTTGTCAAAGATGCTACCTTCAGGTTCTGGGTAGTGTCTCCCATTAAAATTCCTGTCCCTGCATTCTTCCTTTAGCCTGTTTAACTAAAAATGTAGTATCAACAAAGTACATTGAAATGGTCAAACGATAAGCAAAGTCAAACATTTACTGATATGATCAGTGTGGAAAAACAGAGCCATTTCATTTTATGATGAAACCACTATCTGATGCTGAAAGAAACTGTGAAGTTGGACTGCTGTCAGTAGAAAGCCTGAACTGTGTTTTGCAAAGTGTTGGCACCTTCTTTCTTAGTACTGAAAATTCATTACTTTGTAGGATGACCGGAGTTCACTCATTATATAGATACCCTGAATGGGACTAATGAATGGAACTGGTTTTGTCCTGGCCCTCTCTTTAGGAGTGGTTTTCACTCACTAAGAGATTGGAGATCTGGTGAAATCAGCTTGCTTTAAAATACAAGATCTTGTGATTGTACCATCAGCCCAAGAGGACAGCTTTAGAAAAGGAACTTTCCAAGTCCTGAAACACTAAAGGAGTTGAAATTGAGTGGGAAGGAACTTAAATCTCTGTGTTGCTGGGATCTGCATGTTGTCACAAGAAATGGATAGATCCCTGGAGACAAACCAGAAATGTGTCGCCTGGCTTATATGCACTTTGTATATGCAGTATTAATTGGTATATTGGCTCAGTCAAAAGAGTTACCAGTGCTCGTGATTTTTCATTGTTGGTGGCACATGCTGCTGGACCAAGATTGTGTGGTCTGTCATGTTATCAGTTTCCACTAAGTGAAATGTTGTTCTGGATGTTCTTTGACACTATTTTTCCCTTACTATTAGTAAAAACATCACATCTGGAGTGTTATCCAAACTTTCTCATGTGTTTTTTAATATTTTTTCTTTCTAGGGTGTGTAAGAGATAAGAAATAGTGCTCAGTACTCTAAACCATCTCTTTCTTTTCATCATATCAGGCTTGCCAAAAAATCCTGGTTTGGTAACTTCATCAACTTGGAGAAAGAAGAACAGATTTTTGTGGTCATCAAGGACAAACCACTAAGCTCCATTAAGGCTGATATAGTCCATGCTTTCCTCTCGGTAAGTCACCCCAGCTGCCTCTTGAAGACATTACTTCCTGGTCACTTCCAGGACTCCTTGTGCCATATGTTACTGGACAGAGTCTCTGCTCCTTCAAATGCAGCCTCTGTAGGTTTAATTTACATAGCCTGTTGATTCAGACCTCCACTGGACCGTGTGTGAATTACAAACTGGAAAATGCTCTCTAAGGTGAGAAAATATTTCAGCCTTCTTGGCAAGGTCTCCAGATTGCCAGTGTTTGGAATAACTCGGCACTTAGAGCACACTGCTGGCACAGCATCAAGACAGTGATTTGCTTCTTTGTCAAACTAACCTTACAGTCACCGTCTGGGCAGCAGATTGGGTCTCCCCTTGCTGAATAAGCCCTGCGCCACTTGAGTCAGACAAAAATCCTGTCTGACATCTGCATTGGTTACTTCAAAACTGCACTTCAGTGCTATGTGGCAGAAGGAGGGGTTGTTTCCTCTGGTGACCAGAGTATCAGATGTTGTAGATGCAGTTTATATACAATCTAAGAAAACCAAGGGAAATTGTAACTTTTTTTCCTATAGAAGGTCCTTATCTCATTATCGAGAAGTACCAGTGAAGAAAAAGTCAGCACAGCAAACTTAATTTGAGAGATTTTTCAATTCACAGTAGTCAACAACGCAATTAGACCTTTTTCAATAGCATTAAGAGCAGGAGATCTTTTTTCTTATATAGTTTGTTGAACTGATCTTTTTTTTTTTTTCCACAAAATACTGAAATCCATTTTAATCTCTATGATGCTGCAATGAATTCCTTCCAAAAAATCAGTCATAACCCTTGTAGCTGCACAAGCATGCAGGGAGTAAGTGCAGTATAGTGTTGTGTATCAGACACTGGTGTCCATCTCAGATTGGTTTGAGGCAGTCATGTTACTGCATCTATTTCTTGCTGTGCTTCTGGGTTTGTATTGTGGAGTAGTGTGCACTGCTGTCTGTAATGATGATTCTATGCCTACTCCACGTGTGGCTTTAGATGTGATGTAGTGATTTGTGTGCAAAACCCATGAATTGTTCCTTTCAGCAACCATCAAACTTTAATGAATTGTAACAGCATGCTAATTAAGTCCTTAAAGTCAGCTTCTCAAAGAACTTAATCTTTGTTTTTCCTCCTAAACTAGAGACCAGATTTCCAAATTTGAATTTATTTTTTTAATATGATCCTTTATGAAGCAATAAATAGAATGTATGTTACGTTTTGGTAGAAAGTGCGAATGGTAACTGCAGTTATGAAAATCCACCATGGGTCTGAAGATACACATATTGCATGATACCACAGAGTTTCTCAGAGTCCTTTTACATACTGATGGGAGTTGTGGTTTGGGTGAGTTATTTGCAGGTATGTTTTCCCTATGGATATCCCAGACACTTCTCTAAGTGTCTGCCCTGTGTCCTGATGTCGGTTTGACATCAATCACCGAGCCATTAGAGGTTGGAAAGGTCTTCAGGAGGTCTCCTGCTCCAAACAGGATCAGCTGTGAGATCAGACCAGCCTCTTTATATCCAGTCTTATATCCCACTGGCTTTTCTGCCCACTCCCTTAATAGCAGTTTTTACTCAGCAAAAGGCATTTCTCAAAACTGGTAGATGAGTAGGAAAAGAAAGACTGAGTGTATGAGGTTGAGAAACATGTGTACATTTATAAGTGTGATGGGTATTCCGCCAATGTTCAACCTTTAAATTTAGGTCAGTCCTATGAGCAGCAGTGCCAAGCAACCTACACTTTTACTGATTTCACAAGAACACTGTACATTATGAATTCAAGACCAGAAGCAAATCTAGCAAATGTTATCCACTCTGGAAATGAGTGTTGTTATAAATAGAATTTTGCAACTTTTTCCCTTTATGCACTGGTTCTACTATTTCCTTCTACCAACTAATTTCAGATTCCAAGTCTCAGTCACAGTGTCATCTCACAGACAAGTTTCCGTGCAGAATACAAGTCCACAGGAGGTCCTGCTGTCTTCCAGAAGCCAGTGAAGTTCCAGGTGGATATAACATACACAGAAGGGGGAGAGGCGCAAAAGGAGAATGGAATCTATTCTGTCACTTTCACACTCCTATCAGGTAACCATGACAAAGCTGTAAAATGAGTGCAGGCTGGCTTTGTCCTTGCTGATAACAGAGGCCTGCAAATTACTCTGTCATAGGAAAGAATATAACTGTCTTAACCTCAGGGGAACATTCAGACAGTGGCAAGGAGGACATCTGGAACAAAAATAGTGTTGGTAGTGATGGAAGTGCAGGGAGGGAAAAAGATTCCCAAAGAGGTGAAGTTACCACTGCCATGATTAGTATTGGAATGGCCGCTGTATGCATCAGGTTTGAAGTATCTCATGGTACTGTCTCCATGGCACTGGTTTCTTTCGAAAGTCTCAGAGTCTCAGCTGGGCATTGAGAGGCCACTAGTTTCTTCCCTGTGGCAGAAACATTCCCTCAGCTGTTCTGGGTGGCCACATGCCCCCCCCAGGGGTTAAAACAAGCAGCCCCCCCACCCCATGACCTTTTATGTCTTTACAACCGGAGCCCAGAAGCCATCCTTCCTCCCGCTGAGTCCCATACACCACAGTCCCTTTGGGTGAAGGACAGATACACTGTCAGTACACTCTTGGGGACAGGACTGAAGGGAAGATACTTGTGATGCTTCCCCTCCAGCCTGGATTGTGTGTGGACTCGGCTCCTGTCCCTCTCACAGCCATTTGTGCCTCTTCTCTCCTCACAGGTCCAAGCCGTCGCTTTAAGAGGGTAGTAGAAACCATTCAGGCACAGTTGTTAAGCACACATGACCAGCCTTCAGTGCAGCAGTTATCAGGTAAGTAGTTTCTACTGTCCAGCACCTCACTTCAGCAGGGACAGGAAGGCGGAATGCCTCTCGGTACCAGGAGGCTGAGGGAGGCCATCCCTCTGGTCACAGCAATAAACGAGCTCCATTCAGACAAAACAGTAACACCCTGCACCCACCCTGCTCCTCCCTTTTTCATTCCCACTCCAGTGCTCCCAGTGCATTCCCCAGCTGAACAGCTTCTGCCCTCCTCCCGCCCAAAGAGCCATTTGCCCACTTCTCCATCAAAAGCTGCATCATCAATAGATCTTCCAGATTTCCTCCACCTCCAAAATCTCCCAGAGTAGGGAAATGCTCTAGAAGACACCTGATTTGCAAACCCTTCAGGCATGCTTTAGAAACCTCCAACTTCAGAGGGTCTCAGAATAAAGTTGAGAGCTACTTTTAACTTAGCCATTAACAGATGGTCAGAAGGTGGCTAATAGTTTGCAGTAGTGTGATCAAATTCTTGGCTCAGTATACTGGGGTAGCACAAATTATACACTAAGGTTCTGCAGAAATCATGTTTTATCTATTTGAAAAGTAAATTTCAATTCCTCTTGGTGGTAGAGAAATCCTTATGTGTGTGACCCTGTGCAATGACATCAATCTGAATGTGCAGGCCGCCTGAATTGATAACACAAAAACTGGCTTCATCCCACCATTGTTTAGCAAGTGTTCACTCTGAACACTTGTGCTTGCACACACAAAAACCATCAGTATTAACTCTTCTATTCTTTAAAAGGACAGCACAAAGAAAAAAGCGGAAATTGAAAAATTTAAGGCAGATAAGCTATTGGGAATGCTTCAAGGACAGAAAAATAGGGGGAAGCAGAATATGCAGATACAGGGAATAAATAGGAGCCAAGGTAGAGAGCAGAGGCTGCAGGAAGAAGACAAAGAGTCAGTAGGAGTGGGAGATGAAAAGGAAGTAAATAAACATTGCACTTTAGAGCCAAATTCTGTGCTTGACCTTTGTGTGAACAAGCCAAGACAAAAGTGTGGGAGTTAAGTTGGCATTGCATCCTGCAATTAAATCCCACATGTCCTTGGCTCATTGCACATATGGGTTACATCCTTCTGGTCAAACAGTGTGGCTTTGGCAGCTGAAGATAAAATAACTCCATTTAGAAATGTGTATGCTTAGTACCTGACAAAGAAGTATGCTCAGTTCAGTGTCCACTTCATTTTTGGCCTCCAGCACTGCCTGACCTTCTGCATGCTGGATTGCAACGGTGCCCAGCACACAGGTTATTCTGTTCAGAACAGGGAAGGTGAGGACACTACAACTATGGTTGACTGAGGTTTCTGCTGTTCTGCTGTTTAGAAATTAAATCAAACTCAAGGAAGCAGCCAGAATTTCCAGCCAGCCCTTCCTCTTGGGAAAAGCTAGGGCTAAGTGGGAGTGAGGGGAATTAGAAAAGCATCCTGTGTGTTTCACAGTACTTCTGGCACGTGAGCAATATTCAAGAATTCCTTGTTTCTTATGGAATGAAGTGTACCCTTACTTTCCTGTGAGGAAAAAAATTGTTTAAAAAGTAAATAACTTGATGATCTCTCTTAACGTCTTCACCCTAATATATGCTGGCTACTGAGGCTCTCTAGAAGGACTTGAACCCTGTTGCACACTTGCATATGAAACAGGCTGTCTCCCTAAGAAAGTCATATTATAGCAGGAATAAAAACCACTCAACTGACTAAGGTTCAGGGAGGTGTTATGGGCACTGTGCTGTGAGAAATGTATCAGACTTACAGTTTTGCTCAGATTCTAGAAGGGAAAAATCATATTATTTCTACTGCCAAAAGCTACATGAGAGTATGTTGTTCCAACAGGGAAAACGCAGCCTAATCTCTAATGTCAGAGTGAAATAGATAACTCCACATGGAGCAAAATCAAAATTAATGGTCTCTTGAAATTTAAAAATGAGAATTCCCTCAGCTGGGGAGTTAATCAGGCAAGACAGTTCATGAGACAGGGTGCCAAAATGTTCTGTATCACATCACCCGACCTGATCAGGAACATGCAAGTCTCTTGAAAATGAGAGAAGTCAATCTGAAAATTTTAGGTTGGAGCAGAGTACAAGGAAAAGAGAAAAGGAAGGCAGAGGAAATAAAAGGATTGTTACCAAAATGAGACAACCCATGCATCAAAGTAAGGAGGACCTGTGGTTCACATCCCGTATCAGTGAGAGTAAAGGAAGTAAAGGGATAAAGGACAGCAGAGTTCACATTCAGCACCTTACTTAGCTGAGTGTCTGTAGTTGGAAAGAGGTGTGCAAGAGTTTCCTAGAATTTGCATGGAATTAATCAGCATTTCTCACTAGAAACAAGGCAAAGTCATCTCTGTTTCTCTTATCCTCCTATATTCCCAGCTCTGAATACCTCCCAGGAATTGTGGTGGTTGGGCTCCTATTGAGGTTCATGGGTTGAGGATGCTTTGTAGACAGTCCACTGCTGCAACAGAACGAGCTCACCATTTGCTTGGATTCGACTCCTCCGTGGCTCTGAGCATATTTCTGTCTCTGACCAGCAATACTGTCCAGCATTGAATGTTTTCCTAGCTCACTGTGCACAGACATATCCTCTGTGTGGTTTTCTCTCCTGCCTTTTGGTTCAGATGCCATTACAGGTGGGATGATGAAAACCAGCTGTGAAAGGTGCATGCATGTAAAGTGAGACCTGCAGAAGGAGAAGGTTCAGTGGACTCAGTATAAAGCAGAGCAGCAAGGCCTGATAAGCATGTGGCGCTGACAGTCATTCTCTCTCCTGCCCCTCTTGGATCTGCTATGCAGTATGCCAGCCCACTGAGCCGGCTTGCCTGGGTTTCAGAATGCACTCCCCTCTTTTTCATTTCCTCCAGCTCACAACCCTGTTTGTAGGTATCATGTTTCCCATGCATCTGTGTGTGTGTATGTGAGCCTGTTACGTACCTGATTTAGGCAGATGTGTTTCTTTGTCATACTTGAGCACCTTATAATCTCCCTTCCTCTGTATATCACTTCATTCACTTCCATTTTTCCTAAGACTGGCTGTGCATATTTCTTCTGGCATACTCCGAAGCAGGAAAACAGATTCCCTCCCTTATTTAAATAAGTGTGTAAATAAATGAAATCAATTCTAAAAGTTAATGTAATACTTCTAAAATCCACTGCTTAGTTGGCCATAGTTGCACAGTTAGTGCAACATATCATCTTTCTAACATAATGTTTCAGGACCTCTGTGCTAAAATTGCTGAGACAGTGCCAGGTTTACAACTCATGACTGGCATAGAGCAAGTAGATAGAGATCAATTGTTACTTTTTTTTCCCAGTGCAAGAACTAGAAGCCATCATATGAAAGTAGTGGAAGCCAAGTACCAAAACACATATTGGAAAATATCTCTTCATGTAGTCTAAGACGTGTGGAACTCTTCACTGAAAGAGGTTCTGCATGTGAGGAGCTTGCAGATGCTCATATTCCCCAGAGTACTTTTTACTCACAAGGAGGCTGGACAACTTCCTGGCAGAAAAATCTTTACAGGATTGCTAAAAAGGGAAACCCCAGCAGGCTCAGGAAATCCCTGACCTGACAGTGGTGAAGGAGGCCAAGTTAGGAAGTGTTCTCTGTGCTTGGCCTGCTGTTACACTCCTGCATGTCTGTGTGGCTGGTGATGGCGACGGAGCACTAGATGGTTTTGGCCTTTGAGCTGGACCAGAATAGTTGCCCATGTGTACTTCTTACTGGTATCAAAAGCATTAAGCCCAGCGAGACCATGAAAGGACAGTCCCTTTTCGATCAAGAGTGAGTCTCACTGTCTGTGAGAGCAGACAGCCTTGTCTCTCATCCATCTATGGCTCCACCCAGGAGCCTTATACTCAGAATCTCTACTTAGGTAATCTCTGGGCAAACTGCCCTTTGGTGGGATAAGAGGGATCTCTTTCCATGGAGGAGAATATCTCAGATTTGTGCCTTTGTGTCCTCCGAACACTCTTTCCATTAAATCATGATCTGTTTTTCTCTGATGCCTTCGCACAAAAGAGTAATAGTAACAGCTGGTGAATGGGGACATGCAAAAGCCATCTGTGATTATTCACAGAGTATCAATTTTTATTTCCCTAATATCTTCTTGACCTTTGGTTTTAAGTGTAGGGTGCTGCATATTCTTAATTTTTTCCCATTTTCCCATGTTTTGGGCAAGGAACAATAATGAAATAACCTTTATAACTTCTTTGTAAAAGGTTTTCTCTTTCCTTATTATGTTTATTGGCTTCATATCAGATTTTAATCACTGACATCTCAAAGCTCAGAGTATCTCAATGTTGCTACCAGAAGTGCCTTTCATCAGCATAAACGAGTGTTTAGAGGCCATGTCTGGTTTCAAAACAGAGCAGTGCAAATTCTTGCTAGAGCACTGATCGGTGATTTCTGGGTATTTTATGGCTCACAAGAGCTGTAGGCTAAATTGCTACAAAAAAATTAGTAAGAAACCTTCAGTTTCCAAAGGATTTTATCGTCAAGACAGAAAAGGGAATAAGGAGCAAATGAATTGCTTTGCAAGGTAAATTTCCAGCTGCAGACTCAAAGCAAGGACTCTGCAAATGCCAGTTTGAAACTGGATTGCAATTCAGTTTTCTGGGGCTCATCCAGATCCCGGGTTTCTCTATTTCCTGCAATCTTATGTGATCTTTTGTGTTTTACCACTCTTGTACTGTCTGGGGTAATTACTTCATCTTGCTATCATGGTTCCCACCTACAAAAGGTGCCCTCTAATGCCTGGTTGGATTGGCAGAATGCTGTTTTTTCATTAAACAGCTTTAGTATTATCACTGAACAGTCTTCACTAAAATTATCTGAAATAGTTACTGGTAGTTCTGAAAGAAAGCATGTAGAAAGAAGTCCGAGCTCTCTAGAGTTCTGATAGGAGAATAGAGAATTTCAAATAAGCACACAAACACTGGGGAATTTCAATCTGAGTGATAACTGCCTTGGACCAGAGGAACTGGTGGCTCCCTTGACATCATCTCCCTTAATGGAAATGTTTATTTGGGACTATGAGCATCTGGCTGGAGCTGCTCAGTGCTTTCTGGGACTAGCTCTGGATCTGGAGATCTCAGAGGAGCAGCTGTTAGGGTGAGATTTCCTGGGCTGGGACAAGTCTCAAACTCAGAGATACCAGAAGCATCACAAGCTAGGCGGCTTCATTGTGAAATTTATGTAGAATGGAAGCACAGAAATAGAGAAAAAAGAAAATTATGAAAGAAAATTCAGCAGAGCACTAGCAGTTTGTAATGGATTCAGAGCTTGTTTGGCCTTTTGAAGGAAGGTCTTATTTTAACCAAAGCATTTGCCATCTGTTAATGGACTGAACTGGTTGTCATTTATGAAAGAGTCTTGGTCAAACCCAAAGTGTGAGTGACTACCAGCAATTTCTATGAAATAAGGGATTGCCTTATCATCAGAAGGATTGATATTTGACACTGCCACTATGCTTTAATTAAAAAATTAAACAGGACACATTAAAATGCAGTTACATGACCCATCAATGCTCCTCAAACAGTTAAAAGCCTTTGGACCCTGGCTTTATTCATTTCACATGACACCTGGATCCCACAGCTGGATTGTGGATTAGTATCCATGAGCAGAAGCTGACTGCCAGGAATCTAGGGCTTTCTAATTAGAATGAAAATTCTACTCAAAAATGAGGGAATACTTTATCATATAGAATGTTTACTAAAGCAGATGTTACAGTATGATGGAAATGAAAGAAGTATTAAAGTAATTATTATAAAAGAGAAGCTGAAGGCATATCAGCACTGCTAGTCTTTTAAGCCATGCAGTGTGAACTACTTTTCTTGGTGTGCTCATGCTGGCTGGGGAAAAGAAATCTGATTAGGTCTTGGAAAGACATTACAAATAAAAATTAATTCCTGTGCAGTTCCTGGGACTAGCAGTGTAAATAGAGAGAATGCAAATTATAGTTGTGCATAGAAGTTTTAAGAAAGACAAGTTAGAGGTTTCATTAGGGTTCCTTTGGTTTTTCCATGGTCTTATATTTTAAAAAAGTATTTCCCTATTCATCAAAACTAATACCATACCATGCAAATTTGCGTTTCTAGAAGCAAAACGGGGTACAGAGCCCAAGATGTTAGACTGTCAAAAAGCCTCTGTTACAATCCTTTTTTCCTGTGTAGATCTGTCAGTTTATATTCTAATCACACCATGAATGTATGTAGACCTGTTACACAATTAGCTTTAAATACTGAAGAGAGCTATGCTGATTGCAAATTACTTAGGAAAAAAGGACAGTATTAACTTAAGGAGACATGATGATTTTTTTAATCTGTTAAAATGAAGAACGGAACAGAAATACCAAGTTCAGGAGAATCTTAGTAACCAGCCACAATGTTTACCCGCTCTGATATTGTCTGAATACTACCTTGTTTGTTTCCAAACTGCTAGTTACTGTGTGGCCAGATTATCTGGATACACTTGAGAAAATTTCAGGTGTTGGAGTGTGGAGTCAGAAATAGTCTTTTGGCCATATTTGAGACTTTCTTTCCTCTTACTTGCTCTTTCAAAGCCAAGTTCTGCCAATGATTGGGTGCATGCTCTTGAGCTTTACCACTATAGATCTGCACCACGCTGCATTACAGCAAGATGTAGTTGCCTCCGAGGGGGCTGGACAGGAACCAGTAAAAGCCATGAGACAACAAACTTCTCCAAGTTATTTTAAAAAAGGATACAAACCCGTGAGTGTGACTGATTGAGTCACTGACCCAATCAATGACTTGTAGGCACTTCTAAAATCTGCTGGGCTTCTTCAGGGAGAAATGTGTTATGGGAGCTTAGTCTGCCTTCACTCTGACAGACTAGCCAAAGAATTTCAAAGGCGAAGAAACTCCTGGCCTCTCTGACCCCTGTGATACATTGTTCCAGTTCTTGAATGCTCTCTTCTCCTGCACCCCCTCCTTTTTCCCTGTTCTCTTTCGGTCTTGTGCCTTTCTGAGAGAACTTCCATGGGTATCATCTCCCATTGACCTCTGCCAGTCTACCTTTAGCCTTGAGGATGGAGAGCATATAAGAGCTACTTAGATGCTTTAACCAGTGTCACTGGACCAAGCACCTGCCCTCTCTGCTCCATGCTTTCCTGGATGATCTATGCAGCACAGGCCTGGCTGCATCAGAAAAGATACATATCCATGTTCTTCTAGCATGGGTTCAACTTACCCAAGCATATCCAGCACCCCTTCTCCCTCTTACAAAATTATGAAATTACTCAATGTTTAAGGGGAGGAATGCTGAGAAATTCTCTTTCCCTCTGTCCTGTAGACTTCGTAGCAGATAGGGAGTAGTTAGAACTTCCTGGAAATTATGGATTTTCAGCATATGTGTACTTGTTTCCAAGAAGGCTATTTCTTGAATACCCAAGTGTTCATCAAGAGCCCAGGCAAGAGGAGATCTGAGGCTGAACTGAGTGCTGTAATTGGTAGCCACTTGCTCAGCAGTGAGTGCTCCACAAATACAGTGTTTTATATCCCAAATGCAAGAGAATCCTGGCTGACAGCAGCAGATCTGGCTTGCCAGAAGGTTCCACATGGTAGTGTCCAGCTGGGCTGATCCTTTCTGTTTTAAAGCTGACATATAGAGCTCCTTCTGCTTACCACACCTCAGTAGAAAGTACCCCGAGGCTATGGCAATGGGAGCTGTACACAAAGTGGACAGTAGTGTCTTCAGGCCAAATTATGCCACCCTTTCCAGAAGTACTTCTATTGCCTTTGAAGAGTGACTTCAAAAGCAAGAGGAATAAGAGACTACAATTGAATAAGAGAATTGAATAAGGATTAGGCTGGAACTTCAACAAGTTCCTTTGGGGTCTAAAAGATGTTTTCGAGCTGTACAGGTAGCCTCGTTCCATGTGCAATAGCACAGTGCTGTAATTCTTCACTCTCTCCAGGTTTTTGATGTAGATACATCAGTTGGCTGAATATTTCCTGGCTGTTGCAGGCTAACTTGCAAAGCTGGCCAGGTGAAACACTGTATTCAAGGCTTTTAGTTTGCTAATGTGGTGGCAGAATATTTCCCACATCTCATAACTACCTGTAGCTATGATAAAGGGGTGAGTGGAGGCAACGGTGCTGAAGCAGCATCCACATCTCAGACACAAGGCTGGATTTACATAGACGTATAGTGGGTGGCAGAATTTGGCCTGGGTTGTGTAAAGACCAAGATGTGTATATGTTTCCTGCTTCAGGTAATAATGTGCTAAGTTACTACTTTATGCACAGAGGTATGGAAACTTTTTTTTATGTTTTTCCTCCCTCCCTCCTCTTTCCATTCTATGATCCAGACACCACTAACTGTATGGAGTTGATGACTGGCAGACTTTCCAAATGTGGTAAGAACTTCCTTCCCTTCTGCCTTTTCACCTACCCCAGCCCCTGCTGAGCAACATAATAATGCGCCGTCCCGTCCCTTCCACCTCTTCCCCTTCCCTATCCCTGCTCTCCCATGCTCTTTTCAAGACTGCCCACCCTGTAACAGCCCACTATGTCTTTCACTCACCTGGAGGACACAAGCATATACCCCTTTTTCTGTTCCTCCCCATCCATGCACAGATGCAGAGGCTCCACCACAGCTTTCCCCTTCATAGCACAGATGTCTGGTGTTGCACTTGAGATTCCCTCCCTCACCGGAACCTAGGCCAGTGATTTTCTTTTTCTTTCCTGTTTGTTTTTCCTCTTTTCTTTACTTGCTGCCATTGATTCATGATTCTTCAGTCCTTTTCTGCAGTGAAGCTGAATGCTGCCCTGCTAGCTGGTGTCTCCCTTGGTTTCCTGCTAATTTTGGAGACAGGAATGCAAAGTTATTTAATTCTGTTCTGCATCCACCCCCTTCTTCCCCAGATATCCTTGGGGTATGACCCTTCTAAATCCTTCGTAAGACACACTGCATGTTATCTGTCAGGCACTTAGCTAGTGTAAATTGTCATAGTTCCAGTCTGGTCTTGGGAAAGGATGTTATATCTCTAGCTGAAGGAGCAGTGAACCTACTGAAGGTTTGAAATTTTGCTAGGAATAAGAAAAGTTTCCAGTAAAACTTGCAGCTCAACTTGCTTGCAGTTATGTGAATTGCGGTTAACTTGCCCCTAGGCTTTCCTTCCCTCTGTCCACACATGGACTGTGTTCTTTCTTTTATTACCTGTGCCCCTACTCACTCCTCCAAATACAACAGTGGACATACCCAAATACTACTAGAGATGTTTTTGCCTTATTAGTTATATCTTATACAGAAAGATGCTGTACGAGAGAACTCTGTTATCTTTAGATTTCCATTCTGGTACTGAGGTTGAATTCAGATATCTCTGTGAAAGGGAAGACAAAATGTTGAGGAAGTGATCACTGAGCTACCACCGCTCTCCAGCTGGACCTGTGACTGTCATGCCACCTTCTTCGTAAACAAGCTGTTCTGGAGCTGTTGTGGAGTCTGTAACTACAAAGGGAAGTTGTCATGGTGGAGATAATACTAGGTTTAGGCGCGTGTGACTGAGGCAGAATTTGTCCCGTTTCCTGTATTTCAGAAGATCTTTCCCTAGAGTTGCAGCTTTGCTGGTGGGAGTTTTTCCTTTGCTCTGAAAGGAGCTCATTTGATTTCTTATTTGACTTTTCTGATCTCCTCATGAAGGCTCATCTAAGTTGTAGGCAGACCTTCAGCGTCTTGAAGGCAATCAGACAACAAATGCCTCTTCTTCCTCAACACTTTGTTTCTTGCCTGGATCTGGCATTCACATCACACAAAAATGCTGGTTCTGCTGATTGCTTGCAAGTTAATTGGGCTATAGAGATAACCAGGCCACTGCTCTGCATCCTCTATACAGAGGGCATCACCGCTCACTCACAGTTCATGCCGGCCCTCCAGCTGACATAGTGTCAGCAGCAATCCAGCAAGGGACAATGAGGACAAGGTGAAGGCCAGCAGGGAGACTGTTTTGTGGCAGCAACAGCACAGACAGAACACAGAGAGAGAGAGAGAGAAGAGAAAGGATGGCTTATAGGGGTTTAATGGAGCTGCTTCCTTTAAATCACATTCCTGTTGGTGTACTCACAAACAGCACAAGCAGTGGTGACTGCACCATGCTGAGTTCCACCTTCCCGTATGAGTTGAGGGCTCTTCCCTGTGCAGCAGAGCTCACCCATGATTTAGACAGGGGAGTGAAAGGGAATGATGCAAGCACTTAGCCTATTTTTGGCAAGCTGTCCTCTGTGATTCTGAGGATCAGAAACCCCCATGAAGCTGACACAATATTCATCCAGGAATAGCAAATAGTGCTTGAAAAACTATAAAGCTATATTCTGTGGGGGTTTTGACCTCCTCACTGTTCTGAGAGTGAACACAGGAGGTCATTTTTGCAAAAAGAGTTATCACTGGAGCAGGAAGAATCTGCTCAGATGCTTTATGCCTGGCTCAGCCATATGAAAGCTCTGGTGAGAATGAGGGATATCTTTTCACCCACTGTGAACCACTGAATGTTGTAATTAGCAGCAAGACAAATTTGTTTAGTCCTTTAAATGTTATCTCATCTTCTGCTAGCAGTGGCCATCAATCTGAGAAGTGAATTTGCATACAACCACATTGGATGATGTTGGATGTTGGAACAGCCAAGGTGTATCATAGGAACTGCCAATATCCAAATGATGTAACAGCTGCTATATCAACCGTACCTGTGCAAACAAGAAAACTGCTGCCAAGTCTTAGTATTTCACAATACAAGAAAATAATTTGGCTCATCATAAAGTTGAAGTGAACATTGGGNTTTTTTTTTTTTTAATGCTTCCTCCTATCTCAGCAGGGGGAATAGGCGTTGCTATTGTCAGAAAGACTAAACTGGTTTCCGTGAAGTCTATTTGTAAGATTAAATTTACCTTGTAAAATTGAAAATCTTTACATTTAAAATGCAGCTGTAACCTGAAAAATACCTTCAGGAGTGATGCCGTAGCTGATCTATTCCATTTGTGTTTTCAGAGCCAAATCAGTTTAGTGACAAATGAGCTTTACCACTTTATGTGCTGCCATTAAGCCTTATAAAATCAGCACAGCTTTAAAGAAACAAGCTGGATTCTGTTTCTTTTGAAGCAGGATTGAGAACTGTTTACTACCATCTAAGCTGCTATTTATGTCTATCCTACTGAAGAATAAGTTGTATAATTAAGGTTCTAATAGGTTCTGCAGAGCCTTTACCTTAAAAAATAAAAATCAATACATAAACTGGAAAGCCCTCCAACCCCAAAACTAGGAATTAGAGAGCAAGTTTCATTCATTGCAGATTGAACACATTAGGTC
The DNA here is from genome assembly GCA_013396735.1 of Grallaria varia. Classification (NCBI taxonomy): domain Eukaryota; kingdom Metazoa; phylum Chordata; class Aves; order Passeriformes; family Formicariidae; genus Grallaria; species Grallaria varia. Next base: position 248,046 of record VWZG01012343.1, on the reverse strand, counting down.
TGGAGCCATTGGTAGACACCACACAGAAGCCTACTGTGCCTTGTTCAGAAAAGAGTCTGTCTTCACACACTTTAATGACTTTAAGTCCTTTACATAGTGAGCTGAGAATTTCTTTGAGTGGCTGATTCCATAGTAAAGCTAGTGTTTAGCCTTTAATAGCTCCTCTTTCTAGCCATTCCTAGTTATTTGGAGTCCTTAGTATGTTTTGCAAAGATGCTGGCTGCTGACAGAAAGCTCTGAAAAGCCTGCCTTATCCTCCACTTTACCTTCTGAGATACCTCAGGGAGTCTGTGAACTTTACGGTCTCCACTGCAACTATCTGAGCATGAATTTTATTGCCAAGTAAGGCAATCTTTGCTTGTTGTTTTCCATCTTGCATGACTCTCAGGAAAGTTTTCAATTACATCAGTGGCACTTCCACGAGGAAAAGGTTAGGACGTGTAACTAGTGCAGCTCCAGTCAAATCATGCTATTGTGTTGGGCACTGCACAATCATATGTTCCTGCAGAATCTTAGACCCATAACCCTGTGCAGGCTGGGAAGAAGACCTTGTGTTTATGTTTAAATGTTTATTTGTATTGCTGCTTACAATTCAAAACCTTGTTTCCTGGCACCAGAGTTAAACAAAAGCCTTTTTGGATCCTTGTGTATACCAGTGGCTGTCACCAAAATGATCTGATCAAAGCAGAAGCACAGCAAATCCACTTACCTTTAGTATCTCTTCAGTGTATCTTGCTCAGATCTCTCGCTTCCAGTGTTTAGGACTTGACATAGCTTCCTATTTAGATCCATGTGATCTTGTTGCCCATGGCCAGTCATCCTCAGTGCACACAAAGCAACTGCACTGCAGTAAAGGCTTCTCTTCATAGCTCCTTGCAATCACAGTTTGATTCATACAGACATGAGCCCATGTCAATACCATCCCAAGCTACTTGAGAACTTAGGAGGACTTTTGCGGTTTTAAACTGGTTACATCACATCTGTGTTGCAATTGTAGCCTGTAGCTAATGTAGAGACTGTTATTGTTAGTAGCAGCAGCAAATATCTTGACATGGTGCTCTTGAAAGTGATCCTGATCCATATTGGCATTAATTAGAGTAATCCTGCTTCTCACAAAGTAGCTAGAAGAGGTTGGTGATTTGCATTCAAAAAGTTGTAACTGATGGCAGAAATACTGGTGCTGAAACCTACAGAAAAAAAACACATGCTGCCCTCCCAGCTGAAAGGCTCTTCTCACCACTGTCACACCATGAAGAGACAAAAGGAAGAGGACCCCTCTGAAAGATCATATATTCATTCATAATGGGTAGATTGCAATGTCAGATGTTCTAAAGAGTCTGAGGCAGGTTTCCCAGTTATCCTTGCCCATTCTGCCAGTATCCTTTGTTGCCTAGATGCTGGCTCCCTACATACTGTAGTTGTATGTCTTCAGTCTAGTGTTGTGTTTGGGGAGACATTTCTTTTCCAATCCATGTTCCATGTTTTTGCACTGTAGAAGGAGGTAGCCCCAAAAAAGGCAACTTGGCACTAAAAATGAATCCAGACTTATTGAAGTATTTGATTCATGTCAGATTCTGTTTTGACAGCTATGGTGAGATTTCTACTGTCCAATACAGGATCTTCCCCTCTTTCTTTCTAATAATACCTAATACAGGAAACACAGATATCTCACTCTTAATTAAGATCACAGTACTTTATTTATAATAGCCAGTGTTTCAGGATACTACTTGCTCTGCTGAGCTGCTGTTCGGAGCTAAGGTTGAGATGATCTTCTCAGAAGATTAAATCATATTTTGAAGTGATTGATTCAGTGGAAATGAGGAAGCAATGTTTCGCCAGCATACACAGGTCCTCTCTCTCCTTAGGAACAAGTCAGAGTACTTAAAACCAATAACATAATACATGAACAGCCTCTGGCAGATAAGATCAAAATCATATCATGAAGTGCCAATACATTTTTTACATTCTTACAGACTAAAAAGATTGGAATGAAGCAGCAGAAGTCTCTAGAGAATGGGTAGCAACAATACTCTCATTTGCTCTGTCTTTACGAGTGTGGGTCATTAGCTTCCCCTCTCGGCACACACTTGTGCAGGCAGATCTTTGTAAAAGGACAGGCAGATACAACGAATTCTTGTGCTTAGTCCTTTACCGTCTAATTTTTCAGAACAGCATGATTCCACAACAGAATATGGCTTCTGTTCATCCCACCACTATCCTTGCCTGTTCTTTCAGTGCCACCAGCTGTCCAAAGAAATGTATGATTCGTTCCTCTCCATCATCGTGTCTCCTTTTTTGAATGTTATGTGGTGGTGCTGGATTGGCCAGAACTATTCAGGTAACAGGCACATTTTGTTTTGGATTCGTTACTCGTGCCTTAGCTCTGCAGAAGGGGGCAGCAAGGAAATTAAGCCTCATCTCTTTGGGGCTTTCCTTCCTGTGTTCACCACTCACCAAGTCTTTGCCCAAGAGCTACCTGACTCAGTATAATTGTCTGTGATGGGAAAGGCTGAACAGGATCTATAGCTTCTCTATGTGTTTATGAGAGAGAGAGAGAAAAATATGCAAAGTAGAGGCAGAATGGCCATCTGGATGCTTCTGGCTAGTCACAAATATTGGGCCACCCCCCTGCAGAGGACATGGGATGTTTTAGGGGAGTAAGAACAAGGAGGGGTTATAGAGCATTTAAATGTCAGGTTGGTTGTTCAGATCTGCCCAGGTGCGTAGCAATTGAAAGTTCCCACCTCCTGGTAGCAGAGACACCTGTGCTGTGTGATAATCTGAGTAGTTCCTACCAGCAGTCTGTTCCTGCAAACACTGTTTTCAGTTGGCATTTTTACTGGCAGAGTCTAAGGACTCTGGAAAGTAAGTCACCTTTCCCAGTTGCAATTCAGGTATCCTGCTAAGGATCTGGAGGTGTTCCATGGACTGTCTTGTCAGTAGTTCATGAGTTCTCTGAGGCATCCTGTACAGTGCCTAGGCTAGGGGCTCTTTAGTCTGGAGGAAGACTCCTACATGGTACTTCAACTAAACAAAGAGGAATGGGTCGATTTATCTTTCTGTCATCCCTTTCACTGCATATACTTTTGGAATGGGTTCTATATTTTAAGCTGTTTGTTTGTGAAGGCAGAGAGACACTGCCAACAGAAACCAAGCAAAAAGGCAAGAAAAGTCTGTTCTTAACAAAGAGGGCTAGAACTCTGTCAAAGCAGCAAAATCGGTTTGAAAGGGAATGGATTATCAGCCATTAAGAGAGTGTTTTAACGTTTTATGTGAAAGGAAAGGAGTCAACTTTTTGTTACATGATTCATTGAATCAAAACCATCAATACACAGCTGCTATCAAAACACAAAGCAAGCTAGGGATGAAAAAAGACAAGGGGTGAAGAGTCAGGAATGAGTATAGGAAGAAAACCTCAGTAGCAGAGACAGGCAGAAGACAGTCAGGAAGGATGTGAAAGCAACAAGGGAAGGAATAAGGGAAATCAGTTTGACAAATGATGTCTCTGTTTCCAGTGGAGACTTTTATTTTCTGATTTACTTTCTCCCAAAGCCCAAGATAAATATGCAAACCCCGAAAATTTCTGAGGCTATACAGAAACAAAAGACAGAGGATAATCCAACAGGTAGCATATTTGTTCTGTGCAACTTTGTGTTCAGCACCACAAGGATTACTGCATTAAAAATACATAGACTTGAGAGAGATGGTTTCACAGGAGAAGGAAGTGCCTCAGGGTTTGCTTCCGTTAAGTCAATGGGAATGCTGCTGTTTGCTTCAGTGAAAAGAGGACCAAGTCCTTATGTGACTGTCTCAAAATGCTGCAAAACAGCAGGCTCTAATCAGGAACTGAAGCCTTCAGGCTTGTCCTGAAGCTGCTTGTTCACCATCTCCTGTTATGTTCTGTGGAGGACTCTGAGGATCATTTTAAGGTCAGAGCAGAGTCTTTGCAAGGTGCATCCTTTCCTGGAGTGATTCACCTAATTTTCTCTTTCCCCTCTTTCCTGGGTGCTCTGCTTCCACTTGGCTTCTCAAACCAGTGACCCCACTGGAGCTAGGTCAGCGTTAGACACACTTCCTGAGAACAGCAGATGAAATACTGAGGACTGTGAGGGTGGATCCAAAACACCTGCCCAGCTTCCTTTTACATTTTTGTGTCCGTCTCTAGCTCTGTTTCTTCCTTTTAGCACTTGTTGTATTCAAATGTATTCTCAGTTTTGACATCTGTCGTGATACAGTGCTGTACACAGGTGTTACAAACCAGTGCCTTCTCCATAAATATATTTCTCTGAGCATCCCTTCAATACATGACCCTTTCATAAGCTTCAGTGCTTGTTTTCAAACCCATCCCCCTTCCCCATCTTGCAGCATACAGCTCCTTGGTCTAACTCAAAAATGCACATATCCATCTCCTCCTAACAGACATGAACCTAATGCTCTGAACCTCCCCTCCTGCCTCTGATCCTTCTCACGGTTTCTTACCCTTGCTACCCTTCGTGCCTTCTTTGCTCTGTGTTGATGAACATTTGCTCTCAAGGGGAAAGAAGACCTTAGTTACAGATGCACAAAACACCAGGGATGTTCTGAAGAATCAAGGAGCCAAACCTTCATCCCTATCCAGATGAAATGGGAGGTCATCTCACTTTCTGAAATAAGAAAGGCAGGCTTTTTCAGTTACCAGGTGGACTTAAGGGCCTATGGCACATTTTGCACTGAATGTTAGGAGTGGAAGATTGCTGAAAAAGCTATTCTAATCCATCATCACCTGCATTTTCAAACCTAGTTTTACAGGATGTATAACCCCAAAGGGAACTGAGAAGTAAGAGGAGCGACACCACACACCATTTTCATGCTTCCAGCATAGCTGGCCCCTACTTATGTATCCCCAGAGAAAAACATGAGGACTGCTCGTGTAGACCAGCCCAAGAGCGGGCTGACAACCTGTCACATGGACGTCAGTGCAGTGATTGTCTGTATTGTAGAATCAGTTCTTTCTTGACTGCCAGGTTAGGAGAGCATTATTATCCACTATTTAATTACAAGTACAATAGACAAAGGAAAGAAAGGGTTAGTGAATTGGCCTATTTTATTTTTCAATATCTTTCTTTAAACATCCCTAAGGATTTCTTACCTCCCATTAAAATTTTAACTGAAAATGCTGATTGTAAGGAATTCAGTAGTGATAGAGGCAAAGAAAAGCAGACTGTTAAATGCTTCTGCTGCAATAAATCTCCAGACACTTGAAAGCTGGCAGGGCATGGGGAGGAGAAAGGGTGGATAAAACAGGGGCTGCATATTTTAGTAGGATGACTGAAAATCCTGTATCACAACTCAGCAAATACAAGATAGATAATTTCTAAAGTGTTTTATTGCTCCATTCTTGCAAGCTGTGCTTTTGTCACTGTTCCTGTCTACATGAAAACAGAAACTTCCCCAAATCCTGCAGAGCCCTGCTTACTCTGCCCTGGTCTTTCCCTCTAAGCATGTTGAATAAACTGCTCAGATGAATAACTAGAGATATTGCCCTATTCTTTTCTCCCAACCTAGCAGTCTTTTCCTCTCCAGCATTTTTTTCAGTGCTCTTTTTCATTCTCTCTGCTGACTCCATTTGCTTATGAAGATGAGGGGTCCAAAGCCACCAAAGAACCAGATCTGCCCACATTCCTGCATTCAAGGCTGAGTGTTTGCTTTCTCTTTTTTTCCTTTCATTGAAAAATGGTGTCCACTTGAAAGAAGTAGAAATTAATCTGAGTAGATAGAAATGGGTCTATGCAGAGCATGAGCCCACAAACCTAAAAGAGTTTTAGGGAGGCTTAGGGAAGTCTCTGAAATAGAAGTCACAGATATGGAACTGATATCCCCTTTCCAAAGCATTTGTATGCATGTGGACTGAAGCAGGTGGAGCTTATGGACGTCTGGCCCCAAAACAACTGAGAGTTTTATAGCCCTTCTCCTCTTAGCCAAAAACTGAGATGGGTGCTTTTGCCGGGCTCTTTGTTTGTGCCCATCACCAAGGCCAGTCAGTTGGGTGAGTGATGCCCTTCCAGAAACTCACAGCCAGTTGCTTGTGACATTAATGTAACTGAATGACAGACAGAACCAGGACAAGCAGAAAGTTAACCACAAAGCAGCAATTTGCAGAAGACAAGGAATGAATTAGATTAATAAGATTAAGATCCTTCACTGTATATGCCAGCCATTTGATTTTTCTCAATGCCTGTTAACATGTAGGGGAAAGCAACAACTACCGGTTAGCACAGGGCAGGAAAAATAGGTGTAACCCATTCAGTTTTGCATAGCACAAATATTGTGTATTTTCTCTGTATAAGAATAGTTGATGTCTGTCTAGCATTTTCCATTAGAGAGTAAGAAAGGACTCAGCAAGCTCTTCAGATGAATTACCATGCACAGAAAGTACTTTCCTGCTGTAGTTAATAGGTTGCTTATGTTTGTAATGGAAGTGAAGGGGAATGCAATATTGCCAAGCCACCACTGTCCACCAGCTATGGAAACATGGCTATGAAGAAGCCTTTTGCTCCTGACTGACTGTTCCCATCGCAAGGGACGGAAGGCTCCACTCTTCACAGCATGCCACCGCAGTGCAAAGCAGATACAAGGAGCCTGTTTCCTTCCAGGAGCTGGAGATGTAAATGATTTGAATTTTATTGAACAGTAGAGCCAACAGTCCTAACATCAAGAAAACTACCATGGGTTTTTAATGATCAGGAACAGGCAGAAACTCCATGGTGTGTGTTAGATAAAAAGCATCTTCAATATCCATGTTCAAAGAGTTTAGCATGTCCCTTCCTATGTTTAGTAAGGATTAATTCCCCAACCCAAGAAAATTAAAAGGGACTAGAAATTCCCTGAAAAGGCTACCTTTCAAATAGTGGCTGGTCCCTTTTCCCTCAGTAGCACCCCAGAGCCTTTCCTCAGGTATGGCCTTCCACACATGTGCTGACACAGAACTAAATTTACAGCATATAACCCTGTTGCCTGGAGGTCCAAATGGCATGAAAGATTGTATTCATGTGCCCAGTGCCCAGCCCTTGCAACCTGAACTAGAGGGTGGCTTAAGGAGATGTCTGTTCTACTAGCACACAACCCTAAACCCCTCTCTGGCTCTGAGCTTCACTGGAGTGCATGTCAGTGTCATGGAGGCTCTGTTGTAGAGAGAACATAAATTCAGGACAATGAGGTAATAGTTCTTGACCCTGCTAGGTCCCAGGAGTAGTTAGATGCATAACAGCCTACTTCCACAATGCATTCAAGCATCTTCATTTCCGGGTGCCTTTGTAGGGAGATCTGAAGGTGCTTAGAAGTCTGCGAGTACAAACCACAGACCACACATGCAGATGGAAACACTCATCTCAGCCGTAGCTCATTTTTCAAATGCTGCTTCCCTTGGACCATGCAGGTGCTTCAGGCTTAGTGGTGGCAGCTTGGCAAGAAGATACTCAGAAGATAATAAAATGCAAGCAAAGAAAGCCAATGCCTGGTGTAGCCAGATGATCTATGTTTTGACCTCCTCACTGGTTGGTGGGCACATGCAAATACCCCAGAAGCAATAGGATGGGATTTGCCTGTATCCAGCATCACATTCAGGGGCATTTCCTTGTGGAGTGGCCTAGTGACTCCCAAGTAATGGACTGAACTATTTCAGTCTCATGGTACTGTGTCCTTCTGCTAGGTGAGACAGCAATGCTTCCCCACTCAGAAAAAACGAGGACCTTCCCAGCCTCTTTATTTCTATAGATGTCCCATCCTAAACACTCTTCCTCTTCCTGCTCATTGTCTCCATCTCCCACACACCCCCACGCACGTGGCTCTGGATCTCCTCATCATGTTCTTCTCGTTAAAAACCCCATTGTTCATTTGTTTGTTTGTTCTCTCTCTTTCTCTCCTCTTTTTCTCTCTTTCCCTCTCGTTTTTTTTTTTTTCTTCTTTCTTTCCTTCTTTCTTTCTTTCTTTTTTTGTCTCCTCTGTTTTGTGTACCCAGGCAGCCCATTGAGTAACTTCTTTGACGTAATTAAACAACTTTTTTCAGACGAGAAGAACGGGCAGGTGAGCCATCCCCCCGGCACGCCAACCAAGCATAGCGCAAACAGCAAGCGGAGCGATTCCGGTTCTAATGACTATGGGTCTAGAGGAGACAATAAGTACCCTGCTGGCAAAGACAAGGCAAAGATGGTCTCATCAGTCGGCCTACAAGACCAACCTTAAATAAACACATAACAAATTAAATAACTTAGGAAAACAAAAACAAAACAAAAAGAAAAAAGCAAGAATGAATGAAAGAATATTCCTTAGCAAGCTAGCCTCTAAACTAGAAGGATGTATATACCTTGCCACAACAGTACAAAACTGTCTATAGACAAATTTTGTATGAAGGAATGACTGTATATATATACATATATATATTTATATATGATATATAATATATATCTCAGAAACAAACACAAAAACGAATGAAAGAATGAAAAGAAAAGAAAGAAAAGAAAAGGTAGCACAGATGACAAACCCAGTTCACCAGATCTTGGGTTGTGGTTTTTTTTTATTGTTTTTTTTCCTCCCTTTTTTTGAATGTTTTGCTTTTTTTCTCCTTCCTGATTTTTTGGGTTTTTTATTATTATTTTTTTGTTTTCTTTTGTTTTGTTTCTTGTTCTGTTCATGCTCTCTCTGTGTTTCTGACGACACCACTTGTTTCCGCTCTGCTACCAGGAATTATCCCGAAAAGTTAACATGTCAGCCACGGCTTCACCTTCTGTGCTCTGCGGACACTTGTTGACGGAAGGCAACTGATGTAGACTGTCCAAGGACCAGTCCTGTTTGAGGTTCCCAGCCTCCCCTCTCCCTTCAGGAAGTGGGTTTCTCCCCCACTTCTCCCCAAACACCTCCCCAATGCACGCCTGGTTTTTTTTTCCCTCCCTCTCTTTTTCTTTTTTGGTGCTCCACAAGAGAGATCTGCTCAGTTATGGGATTGCAGAGTCTGGGCTCAAAGGAGGTTGCAGATTGTTGGAGTGAGATCTTTACCCTTGGCAACTTCTGTCCGCGCAGGTGAACGCAGCCCGAAGAGGGAGGGTGTGGGGAAGGAGCCGGGTGTAGCGGGAGCGCAGTGTTCCGTGAATCCAGAGCGCGTTCTCATCAGAAACCAGCCAGGAGCAACTCAAAACTAAGCGTTGAACCAAGACAATATTGGGGAGCTTCATCATGGGATTTTCTTACGTTTTTTTTCTCCCCACCACCTTTTCCTTTTCTTTTGGCCCCTTTTTTATATATATACATGTATATATGTGTGTATATCTATATATACATACATACATACATACATATATGTGTATACAAAATAGTTGGTTTTTTTATACTGTATCATTTTGGTTTTTAACCTGCTGGAAGGGGAAAGGAGTAAACTTAGGAGGGAGAGGGGGTTCAGTGAATAAACACATACAAACAAAACATTAAAACTTAGGGAAAAGGCAACTTCTGGTAGCAAAGAAGAGGGACAAGACTCTGCCAAGGACTGTCTCTCCCGTCACCAGGCACAGTTGCTGCTGCTGCTACTGCTGCTCCTCCTTCGACACCTTCCTCCCCACCTGTCAACTCCCTGCCACTGTGCCACCGCGCTGGGACCCTCTTCGACCAGCTGGATCCTCCACCACACCCTGCATTTAGAGGCAATTGTTGTGTTGCTAGTGCTGCATTGATATCAGTATTATTATTTCTTTAAGTTACCAGTTTCATTTGTTGGCTTGGGTGATTTTTTTCTTAAAAAAAAAAAAAAAAAAAACGAAAAAAGAAAAAAAAAGAAAAAACAAAGATGAAGAGGAGGAAGAAAAGAGACTTATATTGGGTTTTCTTTCCTGTGTGTGTGTGTGTGCAAAATCACTGGCACTTAGTTCATCAGAGCAAGACAAGGTGGAGTCAGGGCAATGGGAGACTTAATCACGAAGCTACTGTAAACTTTAAAATTTACTGCAAGATATTTTTATAAAGTTTTTGTTTTGGTTTTGGTTTTTTTTGGAAGGGGAGGAGGGTGGGATTGGGTGGATGGGGACCTTTTTTTTGTGTTTCAGTTATTAGGTCTTGGTTATTTATATATACATATATATATTTAAAAAATAAGCTGTTAGATATATCTTCTGTTTAATAACTGTGTAGAGGCAACATTGATTCTTATTTATTTTTGGGAGGAGGAGGAAAAAAGACACAGAAACCCTGTAAGTGTTCATTTTGTGACTTTGAGAAAGAAGAATTGCCGCCTTTTTTCCTCCTCCTCAAGAGTTATGTGACCAAGTGTAACTTATTCTGGCCCAAGCTCAAAGGTTAAACAAACAAAAAAAATGTGGTTTTACACGTGGAAGACAAAACACAGTGGGAAGTACTTCTTGGCTGAGATTTTAAGAATGTAGGCTTAGCATTAGTGTTCAGCTCTTTTATGACCTTCGATTGCTGCTCGTTGGGTTCCTATGGGTGTATGTTGTATCGCAAGATTTTTTTTTTTAATGATAATGTTGGATGAGTTCTTTTTTGTTGTTGTTGTCGTTGTTGCTTTTTTTAATCATTTTTCCCCTTCTTGGACCAGTTTTACTTGTACATAGGTTTGAAGATTAAAAAGAATTTTTAAAGACACAACTGGGGCAAAGACCTTTGACTTCTGCCCCATTTCCCCATTCCCCCAAATGGGAGGGATTTATTTTAATTTTTTTGCTTTATTTATTTATTTATTTTCCCTATTCTTAAACTTTTCTCTCTCGTATTGCTGTGTGCATGTCAGACACCAGGGGGTGATGGCTGGGGAGGGGGGGAGGCAAGGGTGCAGGAGAGGGGGGCAGTTTTAATTGCATGACATTGCTGTAAATTAGTCTCTTTTGCTTTCGTTGTCTTTCCTGCCTCTGCCCTCTCTCTACTTCTCCTCCGAGCTCCCCTCCCATCACCCCCGTCCTTCTTTTCCCTCTTTTCTCTTCCCTTGTGTATAGATTTTGATGCTTCTGTTACATTGTACCTCTACAAAAGGCTGGGATTTCAATACAAGATAATAATAATAATTTAAAAATACCTATATCAGCAAAACTCATGTGGTACAAGCAGGAAGGGGATTACTTACACAAGATATAAGAATAAATGAAAGCAATACCTCTTGTTATCCTTCCTATTTTGTACTTTGAAGACACACACGCGCGCACACACACATATACAGACACAAACTGACATTATTTAATGGTTTAAAATGGACAAAAAAATCTGATGTATCCCTTGTTAAATAACTGTGAGCAACTTTAGTTCAAAAACCAATAAATTCATTCAGTAAAGATACTAACTGTTGAGTGTCCAGTTTATGTCCATGAAAACAAACTTCCCACCAGTGGCAGTCCTGGTAAGTACTGTGTCACAGCTTTCCACACTGGAGTAGCTGAAGAGGCAGCTGGAGTAAGGCAGCAGCATCTCCTCGCCATGGAACTGACGCCGGCTCCTCGCAGCACCAGGTCCGTAACACTGTGCCCAGCGTGCTCCACCCTCACAGCCCTGACATGCCACAAACAGAAGACCAAGTAGACCTGGTTTTCCACAGTAACGTGTTTGTTGAGAAAGATTCATCAAGTTTCAGAGCAATCACACCCCTCTAGGTCCGGTCTGGATGGAAACCACTGCACCAAAACCTGTTGCTGCTTATGATTGTTCTCGTCTCTAACCTGAGCTTCTCACATTGCTTCCAGATTTAGCAATAGGAAGGATTTCTCCACCCTCCCTGCCTGAAACACTCAGTCACACACGTTTGAAAAAGCTGATCAGGTACGTACCTGGCTGGTGTGGGTCTGGGGTTTTGTTGCTGGTTGGTGGATCAGTCCGTGTGGCTGCTGGCTCGTCACACCTTGCTCTCAGCTTTTGGGGATTCCTTGATGCTGGATTTGTAACTGCACCTGGCAGTTCACCTCCTGGGCTCTGCCCTGGCCACTGCATGCCTGGGAGAAGCAGCTGCTTCCTGCACAGCTGGAAGAGCTTGGCAGGTCCAGGCTCATGGCCAGTCTGCAGCACTGACCCTGCAGATATCCTGGCTGCCTCCAGACGTGTCCCCTCTAGTGTCCCCCCACAGAGCCCCTCGAGCTGGCCCAGGCCGGGTCTCTTGGCCATGGAGGCAGTGAGGAGAGGATGCTGCCCACGAGGGAGGAAGGGCAGCAGGAGGCCTTTTGGAAAGTTCTGTGGTGCCTCCCCAGCTGCAGGAAGGCTCTTGTAAGGCAAGGTGAGGGTTGTGAGTGGGACTGGGAAGCCTCTGCCCTGACAGGCAGGCCCTGAGCAGCTGCCACCCCGCAGGACATGGTGTGGTGTCCCTTTGCAGCCCCTGTGACAGCAAGAGTAGTCGCCCCCCACTTCCTCCCTGTGGCTGTGGCCACTGCTGGAGGCTGTAGCACATCTCCTCCCAATGAGGCTGAAGTTGCTCCCCAAGGAGTTGTTTCCCAGACCTGTGGGCACCAGCCTCTCCCACTGGGCAGTCTTGTAACTGGCAGTGTGCAGGGAGGGTGTGTGCCCAGGTAGGAGAAGGCTGGATGCATCGTGGTGCTGGAGCACGTCGCAGTAGCCTTTCAGAGGTGCCATGAGGATGGTTGTGCCCTGCAACATCTTCCACAGACATGTGCATAAGCATCTGGAGGTCTGTGTTGGCATAGTGCAGATGTCGATAAAGCTCTGAAGCTTTGGAGGCAGGCTTGGTAGAGGAGGTGCCTCTCAAGGACATCCCTGCTGCATAAGGACTCAGCAGTGTGCCAGACTCAGAGCTGTGGCAGACCAGTTCCTGGGAGGCTGTGGTTTTGGCAGGCAGTGTCTCTGGGGCTCAGTATTCATGTTCATACCTGCTGTAGTGGTAGTGAATGAAGGCTTGCACTACATGTAGGAGGGACACAGATATGCTGGAGGTCCCAAAGGTGTTTGTGCTGGAGAGGCAGGGGGGAAAGGAGTGCAATCACTTAAACGTTGTGCATGTTGTTCATACAAAATACACTCTTACCTAGTAAAAAGCTACCATGTTTTTAAGGTCTTTGGGGGATTCCCTGATCTGCTTAAACGGAAGGGGAGTGGAGGAGCTGACGAAGATGAAAAGATGAGGAGAATCACAAGTGCTGCAGGATTTGGTCTCTGTAACACTGGAAACCCAGAACTGGGAACTAGCTGTATATTATTTGCATCTCTGAAAGTGAAAGGATGTACTGGGCTGGAGTACGATGCAGAGGAAATGGGATTTAACGGCAGTGTGGCAGCAGCTGTATGGTGCTTCTTTGTTTCACTCTCTATTCTGTTTTCAGATATGCTCATGAACAATTAGTACCCCTAGTATTGGTAATTATGGTTTTTTAAAGCTCTTAGAAAAAAATAATGATTTTATAAAGTGAAGGACCTCATGCTCAGGGCCTACCCATGTTTATTCTGCCTTCTTGTTTGGCTGTGTTGTAACAGTTTCTAGCTACATGGTGTTATGTTACCATCTGTAGTGCGTAGGAGGGATGCTGCTTCTGTGTGAATTGAATTTATACGTAGCCTGTTGTCTGCAAAACACCCTTCTATTATGTAGCTTAAATCTGAAGGCAGGTAGTAAATGTAGCAGGGGATTTCAGTATGCCTCTGTGCCTGAGGTCGTTGAATTATCTCTGCTGCCAGGTGGGGACTATTATCCAGACCCAGCACTAGGTGATGGCTGCTGAGACGCTGTGAGTGGTGACACCTGCTCCTCATTTGCTGAGATTCTGAGCTATGCTGCTCTCTGGTTCTCTTAGAGAGCCCAGCTCCTTGGACTCAGTACCTGAAAAAATTACTAGGTTTACAGTTCATCTGTCTTATTTCCTCTGGGTAAAACAGTTCAGCTTGTGACCTTCCAGGTGTAAACTGCAGACAAGGCAAGTGTAACACTCTAATTGGCATTTTCTGTTTGTCTGTGTACCAGTGGGTGTTAGCTTGAAAAAAATGGATGCATACATGAAAGATATATTTGTGCTTAAGGTGAGCAGTTATTAATTGAGCTGATGCTTGACGTGTGCTGTATAAGCAATAGATTGTTTATATTCATCAAATGAGCAGCTGAGCCCATAGTCATAAGGGTAAATCTCATTGCCACATGTCAGTGTACTGTCTGGGGACTGAGAAAGAAGTGAGTTGTGTTGGAGAGCACTAATGCAACTTGTCCAAGCCTTACAAACGATACATGAAAATTTCCTCGGTAGTCAGGCTTGCTTTAGTGAAAGTGATCTGATACAATGACTGAGCTTTAATGGCTCACTCTAGTTTTAGGCAGGGAGCCTTTGTAAAGACAGCAAAACTGTGTAAGGCCTCTAGGTAGTGCTTATCTTGTCCCTACTGTTAGAAGATATGCGTTCTTTCCTGCTGATTCAGACAGAGCATTTAACCCAACAGGCTTGGACGTTGTCTTAAATCCTCCTGCAGAATGCTCAAGGCATTGTGTTCGGTATGAAAGTCCCCTACCTTTGCTTTATTTCAGCTGTTTACAACCAATTGTATGTCAGCTTATGATAGAAGGGCAGAGTGATTTGGTAAGAGATTTTGCTCTAAGTTTCTTATTTTAGAAAACAACGGGGAGGGAAGAGTGACACTTGTTTAAAAACTGGAAAGTATCTTATTTCTTTGTTGTACCCTTTAATCTTCTTATTTTATTTTAAACCACTTCAACAGCTGCAGCTCCTGCTTAATTTGGAGAACAAAACCCTAGTAGTTCAACTGTCTGGGGATACTTGAGGCCACAAGTGGAAGGGAAACCCACACTGAGGGCAAGTCCTTTCTTCTTCTAAATGCACAGTTTATTGTGTGGGTTATTTTTAGTGCTGTAATCTCACTGAGTGCTGCTGAGAGAAACTGTGCCAGACAGGCTTTGAAGGGCTTGAGAAATGGGATTTCCTGTTCCACCGGCTCAGAGCTGACTCTTGCCATTGTCAGGAGCTATTATCGCGTTCTCACAGCCAAAGTAGATAACACAGCTTCAAGGTCAGGGAAGACAAGCTTTCATCAACAGCATGAGCAGAAGGAAGAGTTTGCTTGCACTCAGGGTGGGTGTTTCTAGCTGGGAACCTCTGCCAATGCAGAGGGGTCTGTCCATGGATCACAGAACCACACTGCAACTGAGAAAGGAACCTGCTCAAAACTTTGCTCTGTCCACTTGGGTTCTCAGTGTCTCCAAGGTGGACACTACACAACCTCTCTGTACAGTCTGTTCCAGAAACAGCTGCTGGGGAGAGGAGTTTCTCTCCTCCTCAGCTTCTTGCTGACCTGCTCTTTGTTGCACTTTTTGTGCTTCTGCTGAGTGTTCTCTCTTGCATGAACATACCTGGGTCTGGAAGGCAGTACTGATCCAGCCCTGGTAATGTGGCACATTCCTCTCCACACTGTCCTGAATAGAAGGAAACAGGTTGGTCTAGGGAAGTAGCAAGCCTTGGTATAGGAAGAACTGTCAGAAAAAGCAGCTGTGTTTAGTGTCAGGTCTCACGTATTCTTGAAAAGTACTCACATTGAGACAGGGGCTTCAAATTGCAGTGTGTGTTCTGGGTGGTTCCTCTGTGGGACATTTTTGTGTGGCAGTGGGCAGCTCCCCTTTCTTATCACTGCAGAGATAAAGAAGCTGAGGAAGGCAGCAGCACCTCCTGTGCAAAGACCTTTGAGGATGACTGTTCAATGCATGGTATAAGAAGTAAGTAATTTTGTTAGACTATTTCTGGTTTACTGCAGTTGAGCAGAATCTGGGCGTTGAACAGGAAACTGTTTTGTCTGAAACACAGCAAGTTTGCTGTGGATGCATGAAGTGGCTGGCTTCTGGTAGAGACTTCTTGATGTGAGCTATGCAGATGCTGTTATAGTTCATGTCACAGTTGAGTACATTCTTTTGCTTGCACTCAGCTATCTCAAAAATGTCCCTGGATTGACCCTGTGCAGAGAAGACCTGGATCCAACACAGGGGTCTGTGGTACAGGGTATGGCTTGGTAGAGTCCTGCTCTTTTTTTTTTTTCTGGAGCTTTTTCTCATATAGGGTATCCAGAAATATATTCAAATAACAACCTTACCATTCAGTGTGAAGGTGTTTATTTGCCAGATACTTGGATGGCACAATGTCAGCACTTTACAGAGGGGACTGAAACCTTAACTGGGCTGAGTAAGAGCAGTAAAGCAGGATGCCTCTTGCTCTGCTGAGGCTGTAAGAGCAGGTATGTGAGAAAGCACAGCTCTCTTCCCTTCACTGCCCCTTGCCTTGCGTTGAGTGTGTAACATAAGTGTGTGTGTATGGGAGGCCGGTGTGTAACTTACAGCTGTAAAATAGACTCTGCAGCCTGCAGTCTGCCTCATATGAGTTGGTGGTTTTCCTGGTGCTGCTGGCAGCCCTGCTCTTGGGTGTTACAGAGCTGTGGGAGAACCCCAGCAACCACATCTGGCAAAGACCTGTATTGGCTGAATTCAATTCAAATTGCATTCAGAGAAGGAGGTAAAAGTCCATGCTGCTCTTTCCTTGTCTCTAATTTAGATTTAGTTCAGCTTGCTGGGGCCTAGTGCTGCAAGTGACTGTGCTCAGAGTCAGTAGTGAAGGGGTCAATGCTCAGTCTGAGACCACACTGTAATGGTGGGGAGACCTGACCAAAATGGGCTCTGTTAGGTTCTGGACATTGATACTAAATTGTCATATCACATAGGTAGGTGCCTTTCCAGCACGAGATTGTTATTCACCTCCCCAAATTTTTCCTCTGCTTTTATACTGGATTTTATCTGCTTTCCCTGATTCTCTAATTTTCTTAATTTTCGTGCATATACAAATAATGACTCAGCAGTTGCTGACTGGATCCTCGGCATCCTGACCAGGCATACACTGAGACAAGGAAGTAGGAGTAGACCTTGTAAGTGGGAATGCAGAGGTGAGACCTCACCTGACCTTCCTCTCATCTGGTCCTTCAGAAAGCATCAGACTCCTTTGTCCATCCCTGAGGACAAGGGTTTGGACAGCCACACTGCAGATCATCAGTGAGAACTCAGGAGTTAAAACAAGAGGAACTAACTTCAAGTTGTGCCAGAGGAGGTTTAGATTGGAAATTAGTAAAAACTTCTTCACTGAAAGGATTGTCAGGCATCAGGCATAGGAACAGACTGCTTAGGGAAGCAGTGGAGTTACCATCTCTGGAGGGATTTAAAAGATGTGTAGGTGTGGTGCTTAGGGACATGGTTTAATGGTGAACTTGGCAGTGTTAGGTTAATGGTTGGACTTGATGATCTTGGAGGTCTATGGTTCTGTTATCCTCTCATGTAGCAGTGAGTGGTTGGGTGCTAGGAGCTCTGGGAATAGCAATGCAGCTCCTCTGGTACCCTCAGAAACAGGCCTGGAGGAGTGTGGATCCTCTTGGGGTGCAGGTCCCGCTGTGGGGATGGAGGGGCAGGGACAGCCACGTGTGTTTCTGCCTGTTTATATAGAGAGATTTTGCTCATTACATTTCTGATGATGGTGTGTGCAGTACATGTATTCTGTGACACTTGACAATGCAGAGGGTGCAGCATAAGAGGAGGCCTGTGGGAGAACTGGCTTTTGCCTAAAATTGGTAAGCTTGGTGGCTGTCCAGGTCGCTTCATCCTACCATCTTTCTCTATATGCTGTGTCCCTCAAATGTCTTGTCAGCTATTCTGTAAGGCCTTCAGCAGAAGGACTACAGCTTAGACTGGGAATGATGTTTGGCACTGGCCATGATGCAGCCTTTAAATGCTGCTGTTATCCAAAAAATAAAAACTGCAAAATATCCAACACCTGAAGGGAGCCTACGAGAAAGATGGAGAGAAGAGACTATTTGCGAGAGCATGTAGTGACAGGACAAGGGAGAATGGCTTCAAACTAAAAGTGGGTAGGCTTAGATATTAGAAAGAAATTCTGTACTGTAAGGGTTTTGAGGCACTGGAATAGGTTGCCCAGAGAAGTTGTGGATGCCCCACCCCTGGCAGAGTTCAAGGCCACATTGGATAGGGCTCTAAGCAGCCTGGTCTAGTGGGAGGTGTTCCTGCCCATGGCAGGGGAGTGGAACTAGGTGGTCTCAAAGGTCTCTTCAAACTCAGGCTGTTCTATGATTCTGTGATCTCTTATTTATTTTTACTACACTAAGCAATGAAGAAGCAAGGCAGAGTGTCTGATAGTTAGTGTGGTCAGTCTGGTACCTCCTTTTCCTGCAGCAGGAACAGGTAGCTCGCTGATTTTCCCATAGGTGCCAAAAGCAGACTGTGCAGACGTGTCTGCTGAGAGGCTGGAAATGACCCTCTGCTTAGAGAAGCCTGAGTTTGCTGTAAATGAGCTGGTTTGGGGACGGGAAGTGGTTGACTTCTGTTAGCTGGCACTGCTCCAGGATAACGCAGCTTAGCTGGATCCAGTACCAGAGCCGGCTTGTCTGTGGGTCCTTCAGGTATCCCTGTGTGGTACAGAACTGATTCTCTCACTCCTGTTTCAGAGTTCCCAGGAGCTGAAATATCTGTGTATTTGAGACAGCACAGACATACTGCCAGGCTTGGAGGTGCCTTCCTTCTTGGCGGGGTAAATTGTAACGGTTTTTCACATTAGCCCAGTTTAAAATAAGAACCCTAGACCAAATGGCAGGATGGGTCAGCAGGGGTGTGTAGACTTACTACAAGTCTGAGCAGCGAGTGATCTTCTTGTTCCCCATAAAATCCTGACATGGGTAAGGTTTGTATCCTTGCAGCAAACAGGGAGGCACATGGGTAAAGAGAGAACGAGGGTTCTTCTGATACCATTAGGATTCCAGATGGTGTGGTTATGAGCTGTCCAGCAGTACAGTGTTCTCTGTGCTTACCACGCAGTACCCGCACCTGAGAGCTGAGTCACTGAGGGTGGTGATGGTACACCAGGTCTTGTTTAGGTATCAGGGGATGTGAGAGACTATTAGGATTTCTGATGTGCAGCACTTTGCCGTACATGTAGAAAGTGGTTCTAGTGGTTAGTTCAGGTACTGTGGCTGAGATTTTTATGTGCTGACCTTAAATTTTTCCTGCTGTTCAGTGGGAATCCTCAAATCCCCTGAAAATCCCATGTTACTGTCATGCTTGTAGTACCTGAACTAAGCTCTGAACTCTGATACCTGCAAGTCACTGAGAGAGAAGTGGATGATTACAAGGAGCAACTTGGGCTTGAGTATAGATCTTGCTGTGCCTGTGCAATCCCCAGCCAAGCCATGCTGTGCTCTGCCTTGGCCTCAGTCCCGCTGTGCAGCAGGAATGCAGTACCTGCCCCTGCAGCCTCTTTATCAGCTTGCAGAGAAGTTCCCCAGACTCATCATGTTCTGCAGGGTACGTGTCCATACAGCACAGTGCACTTGCACCAGGGAAGTGCATTACAGGGTGATGGTTCAAGGAAGGCAGAGGAAAACACAGTCTTAGACCAGGTTAGGCCATCCTTTTAATCAGCATGTGGGGACTGTGTGCACCTTGCTGGTCCCATCCTAGGAAGCAGCAGTGCAGACTTTTCTGTAGCCACAGCCCCAGTAGGGAGCTGTGTGTGTCAATCCGTGCAACTGAGACAGAAATCAACCTTGAGGGAAGGAGAAAGCTTGATATTTAAGACTACCAATAATGTCTGTGATTTATGCATTAGAAAAGACTGAGGTGATTCAAATCAACGTGGCAATGGCAGTGAGGCATAGGGAACTCAGAAGTATTTCAAGACAGATTGATAGTTTTTCTTTCAACCGATATCTGTTCAAGGTTAATTGCCTTGTTGGATTAAATTAGCTGTATATCTGACCCTCAAATAGCAATAATTCTGGCTCCATATTCCACTTCTGTGTTGCTGTCCTTTAATTTTGCCGTGTTGTGTTCTTAGCTCAGTTCAGAGTACTGCAACTGACACAGATGCTGGATTACCAAATAGTTTCAGGGAAAATATTTGGATTTTGGCATAGCTGCCAGCTTCAAACAGAAAACAAAAAGGTGCTGCTCGGGGACAATTCCCTCAGCACTGTTGCAAAATACAGGATTCATTGGGACTGTTGTTGTGACTTGTGATACCTGGGAGTTCAGAGCAGTGGCTTGCAGTGTGCCCTTCAGACCCTGAAATGAAGAGTCTCAGAAATGAAAGTGGGGTTGCTGTAAACCAGTCAACTTTAGCCCAGTTCCTATGATGGTCTACCTTGATCATTTTAAACTGGAGAAAAGTGAAAACTTTCAGAAAAATCTTACTTTAAGCACAGTTTTAATTAAGTTTGAGGTACTAGCTGTAGCTTTTAATCCCGTTGCTAGCATGTGGGGCTTGGTGTTGACTGGTGACCCAGCCAAGGGCCAGCTACAGAGATTTATTTTAAAAACAAACAAACAAAAACCAAAACAAAACCAGTTCTAAAAGAAGTTCTTTCACACATGTTTGGAAGTATGCAGACTGTGAGTTCATCCAGAGGTGTAAGAATGGATACAACCCTGATGTCTGGTTTCAGTGGGGTTGTACTGCAAATTTGTTTTAGAAAAAGGGACAAAAGAGAAGAGCCTGACAGTATCTGTTAGCCAGAACAAAGAGGTCTGCTGCCAAACGATCTCATTTGGGAAAGGGGGACAGAGAGCTCTTGTCTCCTTAAATTGTACTGTCCTGTAATGGAAAGGGCTAAGTACTTGTTGAGCCATGTATGTAGCTGGTGCTTGGTCTCTGGTTTGTTGACCCCGGTCTGTGTTCATGTGTAGTTTCTGTTTGCACTTGGCTGCTCCATCTCCTGGGCAGAGGAGAGTCAGCCAGAGCCTGCAGAGCAGCACTGCAGTGTCCAGCACGAAAGCTCAGGGCAGCCTGTGAGGTGTGAGTGGTGATGGGTAGAACCAAGTGTCATGATGTCACTTGAAAGTACAGACAGTGGGTTTTCATGTTACTGAAGTGTTTTCCAGGAACACAGACTTCCCAATCTGCCTGTTGCTCCCACAGGTGCTCTCTCCACAAGAGTGGGGTGGAGAAACAAATTACTTTTGTAGAATGCAAAAATCCTGTAGAGACATCAAAATGGTGTCACCCATTACGTGTCATGTGAGGCAGCTGGTGATGAGGCAGTTGTGCTGCAGTGCTTTTGTCCTGGACCCTTTTCAATGCCCTGCTGATTAGCTGGCACGGAGAAGAGCGATGTCTGGAACACAGGCCCTTCCTCAGAGAGGACAGGATAGCAAAGGCACTGTCTTTTCTCATTTCTTCCTAAGGGCTCTTACAAGCTCTATCATGTGCCTGCTGTGCAGAGGCAGGAGAGAAGGAGAGAGAGGTGCGGATATGCCTCTCTCTAACCTGTGTAGTTTCTACGTAGCTTTGCAGAGAGATGACAGCATTCAGTCTCGGTGTGACAGGGTCACAGCTAAACATCAGAGTCTGTTTGCATGAGGGGAAGGACCATATGCAACCTTGTCTTCCTCAAATGGAAAGGTCAAGTAGAGCCCACTGCCACAGGAGCCTGGACAGATAAATACTGTAGTGTGTTATCAAGGTGTGTTTCAGTAGCATATGAAAGCTACAGGTCTGAACTCTCTTTGATAGTCCAGCAAGGGACAGCTTTCCCTATGTAGGTGTGATAGACAAGGAGAAGAGGTATCTGTTGTCCACTTCATGCAGGTTCGGGAGCTGAGATGAAGATCAGTTCGGTGATTCTCTCAGAGGAACTCTGTGACTTGGGCTGGAACCTGAATCCAGATCTTAACCTAGCAACAGCACATTCCAGTGAGCAGAATGCAAACCTGCTCAGTGGCCTGTTCCTAAAGACAGACTCTTTCATTTCTCAGCACATCACTTTGGACTGGCTCTTTTCTGATGATACAAAGGCTACGTTTCTATCTTTGATAATGAAAGAAAAATTGTTCTGCCATTTCTTGTCTTTCTTGTGGTATAGCAGCAAGATCCGGTGCAGTATCTGTCAACTGAGAGACTGCAGAGAAAGTTCAGGCTGTCTCAGTTGTGCAAGCAGTGAAACAAGTGCCCTCCTTTCAGAAGCTAAATTCTAACAATTTGTGATTTGTAGGTGACTCTGAGCTCTCTGTCCCTCTCTGTTTGGGGACATTTATGAGTGTGTGCTCTGGCATCTAGTAACGTGGGAGGGCAGGTTGCATTTTTTTCCTTACTCAGTAAACTTAGGGGTTCAGTTATGGGCTCATTCTCCCCATCCAATAGTTGCTTGCTTCTTGCAAAACTTGTAAAACCTTTCTAATTGTATCGAAACTCCTAATTGTCTTCCAGGTTGGTTGAAATCAGGCAGGAGTTCAAAAGTTTGGGGTAGGCAAGGAAAAGGGACAGGCAGGTGGAGTCTTGCTTAAACTTTCTTAATTTTGGACACAGCTGGCTTTAAAAAGACCCCGTGTCTTAATTTCTTGGGCCAGAAGTGTTTCACTGCAAAATAAAACAATGCTGTTATAAACCACCTGAGCTATTTATCTGAGGAGCACCTGGATCAGAAATGAATGTTAATCCAGTAATAACAGATAATTAAACCATTATAATGGGGGTTATAATCTCTTCCCCAGATACAGTTTCGCTTTTTGCCTTCATCAGGGAGATTATGAAGGAGCACAGAGGGCTTCTAATCCAATCAAAATTCCTTGACGGATTGTAGTATTTGTTGTGCTTTCCCATTTAAGCAGTGGTTAAACCACAAGATTAAGTTCATTCACAGGATTTGCCATCTTGTTACTAAAGTCAGTGTAGTGGTTTGATGTAGGCAGCAGAAAGGTGATTCTAGGGTAGGTGATTGCCGCACTAGTCCATGAAGATCCCTGCGTGGCAGGGCTGGCTCTGTGAAGATGTCAAACCAGCTCTCAGCCAGGTGCCAGCAGGAGTCCACAAAACCAGCACTTGGGTCCTTCCAGTCCAGGTTTGGCCCCTAAGCACGAACAGTCAGTGGGACTGCAAGAGGCAAAGAGCAGTGAGAGCCGAGCTCTGCATTTCCATGAGGGTCTGCAAAATGCCCGTTCCCTCTTCAGTGGCCCTGCTTGAGTTGCCGTGTCTGCACTCACAGCACAGTTCCCTTTGCCAGAGAGCCCAGTAGCTGCTCAACAAGGAGGTTCAGGGTTGGCTCTGCTTGACTTGGAGTAGGGCAGTTATTGATTGTTCCCTCAGTATCTCCCCTTGTTTACTGCAGCAGATCGTAAGTGTGGCTTTCTGTCATGGTGTGCAGTGGAGAGGTTGTGGCTGGGAGGATCCAAACATACCCTCTCTCTCTGTGCTGCACATCCACTGCAGAATTGCTCACAGTTGTGAGAGACCAGCCTTACCTTTTGATTCAGGTGACACCATGCAGTCTTTGGGCCTCAGTGCTGACTTTGTGTGAGCTTGAACTGATCTGCCTTAAGCCCTGAACTCTAGTAGTGGCTTTGTAGTTGAAAATCTCATGTGGAAGGAGCCTTACCTATCCAGCTGGGAATTGTGTGTCTGCTTGCTTTTGCTCTACAGATTTCACGATTCTTCCCAAGTGTCCTGGCCTCAAATTATGGTTTCTGTTTGTCAGGATGCTGACAGATGTTGGTTTGCAGTGCCTGACTACCTTCCTGCTATCTGCTTCCTAATGTCATCCTCTGGAAGTTGACACGAGGAACTCCATGCACAAACTTTACTGGGTCAGTAGGTGCAAATTCAAGGAAATACTGTTCTTTGGTCTTCTACAGACAGTATGTCACTGTGGAACAATGAATGAACAACGATGACATTGAAGCTTGATGCTCATCTTGTTGTAAGATTTGATAGGAACTACCCATCCCTGGTGCAGCCCTTCTTACCTGCTGGGACTGTGACACTGATCATAGCACAACATCTGTTCTATAGACTTTGTTCAAGCCAGTTTAAATCAGTTTTAAATTGGTAAGACTATTCAACTACATGTACCTCTTGAAAATGTTCTTAAAGTAGCTGGAGTTTTCACATTTCTGCTGTAGTGGGTACGGCTGGTCTGCAGGCACAATTTGTCTTCTGTTTCTTGTATTCACTCCTACTAGGACAGGTTTTATGGCCACAAGGATTCAAATTAACCTCCCTAAATTGCTGAGTGTCAGGAAACCTGGCTGAAAAGGACACAGAGTTCTTTATGTTACAGGTTTTATATAGATTTCAGGTGAAAATATTGGATTACCTGATGCCACTTTCCTGTTCTGGATTATCCTTTTTAAGTGGAGCCAAGCACAGGGTTCTCCTGATTCCTCAAAGTAAATTGTTTAACTAGGCAGATGTAGGATTCTGGCTGTATGCAATACCAGTGTCCCCAAATTTGTTACAGAGCACTTCAATGTATTTCCACCTTGTGAGTAAAATTATCCCTTGCACTTAATCATCTAAAATCAGACATACTGTCTCTCTGCACTCTGTCACAACAAAACCAGTAAAGGCTCCAGCATTAGCTTGTAATAAAACTAAATAAAAAACCCTCAGGATGGCTAAGACAGAGCAGTGGGATTAATTTCTGTATTAATAACTATTTCATTGTCTACCAGACTTTACATGAGAGAGGCAGCTCTTCTACCTACACTCTGATGCTTAGGATCAGAAAGAATATTCCTTGAGATGATTTTGGGAGTGAATCCTGTGCAAAGCAGATTTTTGTCAAGTGAAATCAAGAGAGGGGGGAAAAGTAATTTAGGAAATTACATCTGCTTGGAATTAGAGCTTTCAAGTAAAAGCCTTTCCTAAAGGAATTCAGTCCGTGCAGAAAGAAGCAGGAACAGAGCTCTGTGACCACTGTGCGGCCTGACGGGGTTGATGAGTATGCAGTGCTGGAGAGCAGTGCAGCCTTTCTTTTCTTTGTCAGGCTGAGGGTTCACCTGCAACCCCTTGTGCACTGGCATTAAAGCCCTTCTGGGGGAACCCCGGACTACTCCGTGAGTTCATTGTGGTAGTTAAATTAGTGTCTGGTGCCCAGGGCCAGTTTGTTTTCCATGTTTGGGCTTCCTTTTGCAGTCCTTGAGGGCAGTACTTGCTTCAGGGCAGGTGTCTTCTAAGCCTTCCTGGTGTCAGGTTGGAGCAGTGTTTTCACAAAGCTGAAATCCTCTGTGAGGTGGCACTTGCCCTTTCTGTATCCGAGCTGGTGCTGCAGAGGGTTGGTCTCCACTGAGTGCAAAGCCTGTCTAGCCCAGGCTCTTTTTTCTCTTCCTTATGAATTATCCCAGAGACCATTAAAAGGAGGAGGAGGGTTATGTGAGGGGCACTGCACCACTTCAGGAGAGAATGTTAACTATCTGCACTGGCATATGGGAAAGCATTGGAGTATTTTAATGCCTCCTTTTTAGATATAATGAAAAGAATTAGCAGAGGACAACACAAAAAGATGTGTAGCTAGTCCTTTTTTTTTTTTTTTTGGCTAGACAAAGCTCTCTGAGTGTTCTCTCATCTGAGTGTTTGGCCACAACAATTTGTTTTCTCCGAGTCACATGCTAACCTAGCTTTGAAAAGTCTTATTGTTCACGTCAGCTGTCACAACCAAAACAGTTCTGTCCATGAGAAGAACAGAGACCCCATTAGCACATCGAGGGTTTGGGGTTTTTTTGCCAGCTGTTTGGTGTTTTTCTCACTTTGTATCATCAGTTCCATGGGGAATATTGGGAATTGGCTGTGCTGCATACAGCTATATCATGTAAAGATACCACATCTGTCTTGACATCCCTCAGGTATTAGGCTTATATTCAGGCACTGGTACTGGCCAGCTGCACAGATAACCTAGCCCTGCTGAACCCTGTACTCTGACTACTGCCAGCAACCAGGCAATAGAACCAGGTTCAAAATGCCCAGTGTTGTAATTTGTGCTACATACACAAATGTTGGTTTCATTTGTTTAGTAGATTTGAACAGAATAAAACAACAACCTATTTCTCTGTCTGCAGTTTAGGTAATGGAAGTGTTTCTGAGTCTCTCTGTTAACAGCTGAAGTGGTGAGCTAAGGATTGGCAGGGACAAGTTATATGATGGATGCGAGCAAAGGCTAGTTTGATGAAGCGTGGCTTTGATGAGATCAGCATGCTTTGTAAGCTTCATAGGGCTGGCTTGTTCTTTTATGGGCATGCTTGTTTCTGTGGCTGTCTTTCAGTCTTCTGCTAATGTGCAGCAGCCAGTGGTTACCTGGCAGCATCCACCTTTAGCCCCCAATCCCTTGCAGGAGCATCCTGGTTACGTACATGTTTGGCCAGGACTGGGGGTACCTCAGAGCCAGAACACATCTTTATCCCTCCTCTGATCTTCTTGTCAACAAAGTGCTCTTTTCTGGTTGATTTTCTTAACTTTCTTGGTCAAGAGGTTGTTACTCATATACGAAATGAGTGTATTCTGTGGGATCTCAGACTTGGTAACTTTCCGCAATTCTCAGGCAAGGAAGAAGGGCATAGCTCTGGTTTTGCTGGGCTGAAATAACAAGATTGCCTGACTCAATTTACAGCTTGCTACCTCAGGACCTTTCTTAGGGTTGGGTGAAGCTGGTCTGCTGATCTCTACACAGGCTCATTGCCTTGAGGTTAAAGCTACAGGTGGCTGTTTCTCTGTGCAAAAGACTTGGTGGCACCATTCCCATGTGCCATTCCCTGAATGGCCAGAGGTAGCACATGTAACAGACACGAGCTGCTGACCTCAGTGCTTGCTTACCTGCTGGTATTTATTCTAGACGGCATGTATGAAGAAATTCTGTTCTTCCTATTCATATTTACAGGCACTTATGCTTGGATTTTCTAAGGATGCTGCAGCCTCAAGGACTTATGGATAATGACAAAAAGGGTAGGAAATTTCAGCTTGATATAACATTTCACTCAATTGTTATAAATTTATGCAACCTCAGCTCTTCAGCACATCACTCATATGTGCAAGAGCACCAAATGTCAGGAACACCATCCCACAAAACATACAGATGAGTACGGTTGGGTTTAAGTGAAAGACTTCGGCCCTGTGATGGCTTGTGCTCACTGCAGTGGTTTTAGGCCTGAAAACTGGTTGTTTTGGGAATTGGGATTCTGAAATGGCAGGTGTAAAGCTGAGAGTTTGACAACACAAGGTCTGCAAAAGGCATGTTTGGCAGGGTGGGAGTGTGTGCATACAGATAGTTCAAAAAGGTGTCTTCTTGCAGTGTTTGGTTATTTTTCTGGGGTATTTTATTTATTTAGCAACCCTTAAACAGTGGTATGGTATGTCATGATATTTGGGGGTGGGGTGTGTGTTGAATGTAGGATAATTAAGGTGTCTGTTGTTTTGACAGTACTTTGAACAATTTACAAAACACGTCTAAAGCAGCAATATGACAATTTCCTCAGTGTTAAAGACCTAAGCCTGTCTTTTGGACACAAGGGAATTCAGGCTCAGTGCTTGCAGTCTGGGTGGTCAGTGACATGTTGCAAGCACAGGAAGCCACTGACAACATTGAAGGCTTCATACCACTTTTGTACCTGAGGTTACTACAGTGTAACTCAGTACCCTCTGAAATATGCTCAAGGCCATGAGGCTGAGCGTTACAGTAACATTTACTCCTGACAAGAACAACAGTGGTGTTGGCACTGTTTCAGCGTTTTCCTAATTCCCACTGCTAAACCCAACATGATAGGCTACACTAAAATAGGATTCCTTATTTGTGTTCTTGTTAACCGCTTGTAAAATATAAAGCGATTACCCTGCTAGATGAAGGGTCTGTGCTTTCAGGAATATCAAATGCCTGCAGAGTAAACCCAGGACACCTGCCATGAACAGCAGCAGGCTCTTCTAGAGGTAACGTGGGACTTCACTGTTCTCCTGCTAGATGAATTAATGATTTGCTGTTTTGCACCATCACGTGCATTCTCACATTCCTATGAGGTTCTGCTAGTTCTCCTATCCAAAGCTAAGGTATAGTCACCCTTGCATTTGATACAGACATCACTGTGTTGTGATGAGAAACTTCAGAGTTGCAGCTAGGTCCGTCTTTCCAGGGTTGAACTACCTCTTGTGCCTGTCAAACCTCTCTCAAATGTGTATCACTTCTAAAAGGTCTCTTAGAGAAGATGACTGCAAATGCATTTTTACAGGTAGATCATAAATTACCAGAAAATACTTGGGTTTGGGTTGTTGTTCTTGCTATTGGTTTCTTACCTTGAACTCTACAGTGTGCTCTCAGGGGCCTTAGAAATGGCTTCTGCAGACCTCTGATTTTCCCTTCAGACATTAGTGTAGGAAATTGTAATAGAAAGGCTCACATCAGCATGAATGGAGACTAAATGGGAATATCTGTCTGGATATTGAGGTTGTAGGAGGAGGACAGGGTGGGGAAGGAGAGCTCTTGAAGAGCCTGTGTTAACAGCACCCAGCTGAGCGAGATTTCCGCACAGTGGGAAGGTATCCACAGTCCAGAAAGAAACAACACAGGACAAACCTGGGATTACAAAACTTGAGGTTGTTTTCACTCCCTCCCTCCCTCTTCTACTTCCTTCTCCTGTGCCTTTTTCCTCCTTTTTTCTCACTGTTATAACTTATTGCTCTTTTTCTCACTTGCACGTTTGTTGTTACTCTTGCACACTTCTTCCTTTCCTGCTCATGCTTTTTATTTTTCCCACCCCTTGGTTGTGCTTTTCTTTCACTTTTTTCTTTGCACTTGTTCTCCTTTCCTTCTCTCTGCGTTTACTACAGTTACAGACCTCACTCAGGAAAGCCTTATAGGATTCATGCCAGGTCAGTTACTAATGATTTATACCTGAGAATAATGACCAAAACCAATAACAAACAATTCTCAGGGGCTGCCACAGATATGATGGAACAACACTTCCAAGCAAAATTTGCCTTTTTCCCAACTGGAAATGCTGACTGCAATAATTCAATGGAAAAGTGAAGGAAAGGGAGTAGTATCACTGTCCAGATACAATACCGATATAGTACAGTAGCCAGAGATGCTGTGATACAGTACTTGCTGCAAGGTATGCATGAACTCACAGCATTTGAAGAATGGGTATATATACAAACAGGAAACTTGCTTCTCTCCAAGTTTTCCTTATCTTCAGATTATCTGGGGAGGTGGTTCTCAGGGATACCAGAAAGAACATGGAATTGACTATAAATGTAAGATTACAGGGTGGAAGGCAACTCGTTATTTATAAAGCTGGCTGACAGCAGAGCCAACAGCATTCAGTGGTGAGAGGGAGGCTGCAGGGGTGGCGTCTGCTGAGTTCTGACGCTGCAAACACAAAAACAAAACTTGTGGCTGATAGATTTGGTTTTATTATTATAGAACAGATGAACTAAAATAAGCCAACAATATAATTTTATGCCAACAGCCATCTTTCTAGCACAGGCGGTGACTGACTCAGTGTACCCTTCTCCCCCCTCCCCAGGGCCTCTGCTCAAGGGACAGCAAATGGTGGTAGCTCTGGCACATGGGTTCTGGACTGCAGTGATCTTACTCCTATTACCTGTAGAGGTGTGCCTGGGAAAAGAAGAGGCGGGGGAGCAGAGGAAAGAGTATATATACTGTAGGAGCAATAAGCAGAAAGGCTTGTGGATCCTCTTACACGTTCACATGTTGTGACCAAACAACGGGACAACTGGAGAATCATGCCCACTTCCAACACCTAGCAAGCCCCTAGTTGCTACTCTAGTCAAGGCAGGAGTTTCTTCCCATTCCAAGCTAAAAAAGGGCAAGATGCACTCAGTAGGGGAGCTTTTGGCAGGGTAAGGGGCAGTCTATGTAAAACCAAACCAAAAAACCACCCCCACTCTCCCCCCTCCCCCCAAAAACCCAGCACTTTAAGCCACTTCCAAGTAAAAGTTATTTCTTATAGTATAATAGATATTTTTTTAAATGGCAGGACCACCATCCTAGAAAGACCAAAGGGCTTGCACTCAAGACCAAAGAAAGAAAAACAAAAAACCAACCAACCAAAACAAAACAACGACAAAAAAAAAACCCCAACCAAAAAAATCAAGAGTGGCCCCACTCTCAAGCTTGGCTCTTCTCTAAAAACAGCACTCATCTTCCATCTGAATAGGTAAAAGGAGGAGTGGACAGAAAATAAAATTGGTGCAACTTCTCGCCAGTTGGCGCATTAACCCAAAGCTCCGTACAGTCCTGTACGACTGCGCGTCCTGTGGTGGCAGCATCATTGCTTTCAGCTTTCATCGCTGTGTATGTCTGTATGTATATCTGAACATATACATACACATAGAATAGATAATATTGTTTTTAACGTTAGTTTTGATCCTGCAGGAGGGCTCATCTCTCTTTCACGTGGTTCTGTGCTCCTGCGCTGTTGCTGCTCCCATTGCCGCTCCCGTTACTGCTGCTCCCACTGCTGCTGCAGAGGACCTCTGTGAGGTCATCCATGATGGTGGTCTCTTTAGGGTCCACGAGGTTGAACTCCCTGATGAATAGGATAAAGTGTGTGTAGAGTGTGTTTAAATGTCCGTGCAGCTCCAGTGCCAAAGTCTCCTTAAAGTGTGAGGAGTAGATATGAGCCAGCACGTGGAACAGGTACTTGCAGATCTTCTTCACTAGGGACTCAAATGAGTTTGGGAATTCCTTGCCTGAAAGGAAGATGGAGAAACACCATGATAGCACTAGCTGCTTACCATCAGTCCCGCAGCAGCATTTGGGTAGGCTGACCAGTGGGTAACAGCAACTGGCCCACCACATACAGCAAACAACTTGAGGGTCTTGTATCATCCTATTGTCTTTTTACAGGAATTCAGGAGAACAATCTAAGGAAGTACTAAGCATTTTCATTTGAAGTTAAATTTTAAACCCTAAGGGTTCAAAGATCATGAAGCAAGTATAATTGTTCCCTAAAACAACTACATGGTTTTTACTGGCTGTAAAAATAATGAGAGATTCTTCTCAGCCCTTATCTAATTTGTTCAGGAGTACCAGATTTTTCCCCAGGAGATCAATTCACAGATCCTGAAATGGAAGCCAAGGTACATGGGCATTGGCAGTGTGCAACTGTTTGGCCAACTTTACTTAACTTCCCTCATTTCATTGCTGAAATTCTATCTAATGGGAAGGAAATGGAAGGAAACATTAGCTGCCTTCTATCAGGTGCCGCTGAAATTGTGCTTGCCTAGAGCAAGCACTGGAGTACTGTGCCTGCATTGGAACTACTTTGGTAACACTGAAAGCGAAACTGAGGCAAACAGAAAAGCTACACCTGCCCTCGTGTGAGGCACAGTACAAAGTTTGTTACTGGTCTAAAGTGCCCCTTAACCTCACAGACAATCACTTGCATGAAATGCCCTCCCTGCCCTTGAAGGGGCACATTAAAAAAACTCAACTGCAGCTGGCTTACTAGGCCACAGTCTTACTAGACACTGCCTTTTTCCATATCAAGCCAATAGTATGCAAAGGCTGCTAGCTTAGTATTTTCTATATTGTGAAGTCTTAGTTTCCCAATTATCTGTTGAAGTGGCTCAAGAAGCCAGCTGCTTTTAGTCCTGATTAAGCCCACCTACAATCACTTCAGGTTTCTATCTTCTTCCCCTTAAACAAAGGCATTGCATGTACCAATCTTGTTAGGATACAAATTTGAGTTAAAATTACTTTCCTATTGCTTTTCAGCTCTTAAAAATCACAATCTTATTTAACCTTTGTAGGGGAAAGGAGACTGCAAACTCTCCAAGACACAAGGAGTCAGAGCCTTGGGCAAAGAAGGCAAGCCAAGTTCCTGGCAATCCAATTTATTTCCCCATTAATGTATTGATGCTCTAATGGAAATAGAGTTAAAGTTTGCTCTCAGCAGGCTGTACTGAACACACACATTCTGACTGTTTTCAGAATTTTATCCTCACTGAACACAGGCCAGGAGACCTCAAAATGCTTGAAGGAAAAGCTGTACTGATTATGAAAGAGAAGCCAAGGGGACAGGTTTGTAAGACTTTTACCCCGGTTCGTGCACAAACAGCACCAGTCTTTTTTACTGCAAGAATGAACCAAACTTAAAACCTCCCTTAAAAGCACAAGAAACCCACAAAGAAAACAACATAGTCATCAAACAAACAAGTGAGCAAGCTGTCTGGTATTAATACATACGGTGAATGCCAACTCTCACTTTACTTATGGCATCCACAAAGAATCCCAGGAAGAGGACATACCATATTTTGTTGGGAAGACGTCCTCGTCTGTCACTAGTTTCTGCACTGAACTCATGACGAAGTCAACGTACTGAGGAGCAGTGCACTTGATCTTCTTTCCCCGCTCATCATACCAGTAGTACTGTCTGCGGAGAGAATGGACAGTGTTAGCACATCACCCTCTGGCTCCTCAGCTCAACTCCTCTAAGAGGTCAGTGTCTAAATAACACAGAACAACAACTGCAAAATTACCAAAATACATCACAGCTGCTACAGAACAGATTACTTCTTTTCTGCATCAAAGACCTTGAACTTCTGTTGGCCTATTTTGTTTCTCCCTATCAGTTTAGGCCAGACTGCAGGTGGCAGTACCAAGCACAGAAAGCCTGCTGACAAGTCTTCAAGGAGAGGGGCTCCGCTGAGGCAACAATAATTCCCTATCCATAACAGGCTGAGGGTTTACCTACCGTCTATAGAATTGTACAGGAAAGCATTATGTAACTATTTTTAAAGGGCAAGAACATTGCACAGTGATGAACTGGTGACCTTCTGATGCTTAACGTCACAGAATGTAATTAGTCTTGCAGTGCAGTATTATTAAACGGTCAGAAGGTGGCTCCAAAACACCAGCTTTCCCAACCTGGTTGGCAGCAATTTCAAGTGCCCCAATTCCTGTTCCAAAACGCAACTTAGGGAAAGTTTTCAGGACCCTTCTGCACATCCATTGCAGCAGGCCTTTGAACTCTGCTCCTTTGGTAACAGACACCCCCAAACAGCTGCATTTACATTTACTGATTCTGCCACCAGAATCCTGTTGGCTCTTAAGGAACAGGAGACATTGGCATATTGCCTGGCCCTTCAAAAGCAACTATAATTCAATCAGTTAGCCATAATCATCTTGATT
Source organism: Grallaria varia (assembly GCA_013396735.1). NCBI lineage: Eukaryota > Metazoa > Chordata > Aves > Passeriformes > Formicariidae > Grallaria > Grallaria varia. The sequence goes on along the minus strand of VWZG01012343.1, from coordinate 215,133 downwards.
AACTGCAGCTGTCTGTCACCCACTGGAGAATCTGAAGGCTACAAAATAACTGACAGTTTGTTCCTTTTATTACAAAGTCACAGTCAATTAAAGCACCAGTAACTGTTACCAGGAGCAGCTACCCACTGGATTAGGCACAGAGTGAGAAACGGTTTACAGGTAAGGAATTTCACAAAATACTTTTATAAACTCTTTCTTCAAACAGTCTAAACTCCAGGCACAGTCCTGTATCATTACAGGGCTGATAAGAAATCCCTTGCATTGGTCTTCCCAGAACACAACACAGGTGAAGTTTGCTAGCTGCAAGATTGGAAGGAGTTTGAGCATGAGAAAGAACTCGGCACTATTATTTGCCTGTCTGTTCAGCTCCAGCTCTGCTGCTGGCTGATGATCTGTGATCTGACATTTCTCACAAGCCTCTCTCTAGCACTAGACAAAATATCACTTCAGTGTGAAGTTTAGCCACCTTAGGCCTAACCAGGACTAGGCTGCAATGAACTGGAAGGATCTACATGTGCCACTTGGAAAGTGAAGTTTCATGTGTACTGACCAGCAGAACTGTCCTGAGGCAAGTAAAGAAAAACTTTAAGTAGCAACTAAAAAGTTTTCATTTACAATGTGTTTTCATTGCCCAAAAAGATTCTTTAGAGACCTGAGGGTGGTGAGGTAAAGACACTAATAACACTGTTCATGCCCAAAGCCATATTAAAATAAGAGGAAGCTGCAGAAATAAGTACAGTAGTTCAAGTCAAGAGAGGAAAAGCAACTGAAACTAGTTCTGCAGACACTTGAGTTGCAGAATTTTGCTTTCACCTCATTTTCAGTATGTGGTGCTTGGTCACTGTCATTTATTAGAAAGAGTAAGGATTGACTGCAAAATTGCATAAAAAGGTGAAGCAGTGGGTGAAAACAGCAGGAGTTGAAAGCTCTTACAGAGCTACATCAGGCATCGAAATCAGCATTTGGGCCCTTAGGCACAGCCTGTGTTCTTCATCACTGCTCACTTCCTTTGTACAATCCACATGTAAGGCATTACACAATGTAGTGCACCAACACACAAGCCACCTTGTTAGTCTAGTCTTACAGTAAGCTGGAGCGAAACAGTCCTAGGCAACTCAGCCCTATTTTGGGTCTTAAGATAATGCTTGTTGCCAAGAGCAGAAGCAGGCTCGACTGTCTGTACCTCGGCAGCTCTTTCATGCTACAGAAACCCTCAACTACAAGACCAAAAGCATAGTTTAGAGTTGCCCTTAGGTGCAAAAATGAGTCTTGATAATTGGTTCTTAGTCAAAAGAAAGTTTGGCAACTGTACAAGTTCACTTACATGAAAATATGAGTGAATAAACCTGCTCTAACATCCCACTGCATATCCTCTTTGCCTTTCCTTGAAAATTAGACTAATTATGCAAAATAGGAATTTAAAAGAAAAATCATTAAGAGTAAGGAGATAACTACAAGGATCGTCCTGTTGATTAGAATCATGTCTTCCTCATGTTTCAGGTGCTGTGAACAGATTTCACAGGTCTTAGGGGAAGAGAGGAGCCCCTGACATGCCATGAACATCTCGCACCTGGTACGCAGCTCCCACCCACGCTGGAGTTATCTCCACTTACAAGATAGGAAGCAGGCTGGGGCTGTGGAAGGGCTCAATGGGCACAGAAGCCTAATTGCATTCCAATACTGGCACTGTGACAGCACAGTCCCATGTTAGGGAATGAATGGGAAGCTGAAAGGACAAGAGGATGAGACTTAAAGGCACTTTTCAAAAAGTGCTCACATGATGCAGACTTATTTCCTATGTAATTTCTGACAGATTTAAACTTCCCCAGTATGGAGAGCATGAGGAATTTGCAGCTCCATTCTAAATCCCAGGGAGAAATGATTGCGGGTTTAAAGGAGAGAAGCAGAGATAATAAAGTATAACACATATGTTAAGATGTAGCATTGTTACTTCATATGTATGTATTTTTTTCCCTTTTCCTCTAAAACATTCTGGGTTTGTGTTGATAACATAGAAACCCAGGCAGAACAGAAGGTAGATCGGTATGTAAGAAAAGCTTCTAGAAGGAGGGGAAAGCAAATACTGTGGAGATTACATTGCCTGGAAAGGAAGGAGAGACAGTCTTGGTAGAAATGCCAAAAACTGTGTTATGTAGAAAGCTGAGGGCAGGAATATAGTGTTTGTCAGCAGCTGGAATAGCTTGATGGTTGGATAGGGGCTAAGCAATGTTTGGATGGGACAAAAGAGCCATACCCCTGGGGGAACTTAAATATAAGACAAAGCAAGACTTATAAGTTTGAGTTAAGATTTCTAAGCAACTACCCTTCATACACTAAGGACAAGGTAGACATGGGAAAGGAGACCAAAAGAGTGACAAGGGTTATGAATTAAGGGATTTCAGTGGACAAAATGACACCTTGAAAGGTAGGCTACCTAAAAGTTTGCATCCATCCTTAATTTCTGCCTCAGGAGTTTTGTAGTCTCAGCCTTATCAACAGCACATATATTGGCTCTTAGTACACTCACTACAGCACTTGGGGAAGTTTTGCCCAAATGTCAGCTAGAAAACCAGTCTGCAGCTCACAGTGCTTTAAAGCTGGTTTGTGTAATAATAAGCTATAAAGCATCACAAATCTAAACAGTAAATACCATGTTAAGAAAATACAGTACCTGCTTTACAACAAGTGATAATCATGTTAATAAGCAAAATGAAGTAATTCCCAAAGTTACATTCATGCGACCCGCATTAAATGTTGAGGTATTTCTCTTGGCATTATCCCACTTTACCAGCAAATGCTTCCATCTGTTCTATACTGAGACTAAGTTTTGGTCAGATGTCTCTTGGTGACTGTAAGCAGAAATTCTCCTCGCTGTGTGCAGATGGCTGTGCTATCTCACATATCTGACAGGGGGATGAAAGCTGCATCTGTCTGCAGTTTGTCAGTTGGCTGGAGCTTCTCTGAGATGTTAAAACCTTACCTCAAATATTTAACTGCAACCAGTGTTTACTGTGCCAGCAAATACTTTGAATTTAGGATTAGGTACTTGCAGTGCATTTCAATGTAAAGTAACTTGACAACCAACCTGTCCTCAATAGTTACTTCAACATCTCAACCATAAATACAAAAAGCCTTCCTTAGGTATGAGCAGAATAGTGTGATCCAAAACACGTCTTCAGAAACTGGGCAGGGAAAACACAAAAGTGTAACAGAATGCAGACCTTCATAAGGAACTACCTATGAAATCAGCATGGGAAAAATGGGAAACGCACCCTTACTCCATGGTACTGTAATTCTGTGGCCATCTTACACAGCTAGATGCTATTTTATTCCAAAGGATCTGAACAAACAGATCATGGCCACAGAGGGCTTAAGTCTGGAGTGCCCATTAGGTTAATCAGTAACAGACACTCTTTACAAACTGGAGACAGGTCAGAGGCACAGTGAACCAGAGCATCTCGTGTTTCTCCAACAGAACAAGGACATCCTTACCGTACCACATTAAGGTAAGACTTTTAATTACAAAAAGGAGGGGAATGGGGAAGCAACAGCTTCAGCAACAGCTTTGACATACTCATAACTGGATATGAACAAATAAGCATCTATGAGGCAGTTCTCCCTGTTCCATTTAGGCATATCTCTTCCAAAAGGGAAGAGCTAGGAAAGGCAGAACATAAAGATATGGATTTGAGGAACACAATTATGAACAGGGCCCTCAAAGCTGAACTGTACTGAGGTGTGTAGCTCAGTGATCTCACCTCGGTGTTTTTTTTCAGAGACCCACACACTTGATAGAAGAAAGCAATATGCAGCCTACAGCCTGCAAACATGAATCAGCCACCTGCCCCAAGTACAGGGGGATACTGAAGTTGTTATGATTTAGCTACACACAAACCGTTTCAAGTGCTTTGCCCAAGTGCAGACATGCTTCCTGTTATTCCCAAACAGCACAACTTTTCAGTTTTCCAAAACAAAGGATAAGAACATTCTGCTATCAGTCCTCACCATTAAAACCACAGACTACAGCTGGAGCCGCCTACAGGCACTTCCTCTCTTTATTCTGCAGCACAAACTGCTTACAGAGAACTCTTGTTAGGGGCAGAATGGAGTGACACTAATGTAGGTTCCCTATCACCACATCCTTTTAGCCACTATTTCCCACCAGCCAATTGGATAAACAGTTAAATTCACTCCTTGGACAGCCAGTGCGACATCAGGAATTTAAATATGAAAAAGCTTGGGAGCAAGAGTTAACAAAACACTCAACTTACTGATCACCATTTCTTATGTAGAGACATTCTGTCTCCTTGTGATAAAATCTCGGTCCAGCAGAGATTTATTACTTTCTGTTCCAGCTTGCTTTCAAAGTCCCTACCACGGCCTTTAATTCTCTACTGACAGTTATCGTTCCAACTTTTACATGCAAAAATATCCTCCGTACACTTTGCGTTCTTCAGAGTGCTCTCAAAGAAAGTCCCTGATATTAATTTCAAGTGTACAAGACAGTGTATTAAGCAAGGCTTTCTTTCTAAGAACTATATAATGATTTTCAGAGATACAATAAAGAGCTCTGGTTCTGCTGCATACATTCCCTGAGATGTCTGATTGATGTACTATAACATTAACTGCTCGGTCTTCTGTTTTAAAATCCATCTCAATTAAATTAATCCCGGGAAATGCAAGATGAGGGAAGAAAAGGACTATCAACACATGTTGGAGGAAAAAATCCCACAACACAACAGGCTTATTCATACTTGACTTTATCTCATATTCCATCATGTTGGACTGTGCTCATCAAGAGCAGGCGTTTATGGTAACTTTTTCTTATATTCACATTTTACAGTAAAACTACAAAGCTTTCTTTCATAACTGACAGCTACTCAGTGTTAAAAAAGTCTGCTAAGTTCTACAGGCAGAAAAGTGCCAACCCAAAACGTTTTCCTTACTCTTTGCAAAGTTGCCACTTGTGTCCTCTGTGCTCAAGGGCTTGGCCAGAAAGACAGTGGCTCTGTCAGCATTCCAGCTATCAAAAGCACCCTCTGAGGTTTTCACAATTCACTTATCCTCCCCGGCCTTCTGTGGAATCCCAGCACTGTTTGTTACCAGTACAGACAGTTCTGCCTTGCCCTTGCTGAGGAATACATTCAGTGCAGGTAGCTCGGGGTGCATTTGCAGGCTGAGCTCTGCAGGGCAGGAGCCCCTGGCAAGGGGCTGTGAACTGCTGACCCTCTGCACAACAAAGGGCACAGGGAACTGTAGCCCAGCCAGATGACAGGACACTCAGCAACACAGCAGGAGCTGATGACTGCTGAGAGATCCAGACTTTCTCATGCACAGATTTTAAGGGTATCAAAGCCCAGGATTTCTTTTGTTGGGGTCCTGTCTTGGAGGCACCAACTCGACCTGTGATTTTGTTATTTAGTTGCTGCACCAAGATTAAATTGTTTTAAGGATCTGGACGTCTGAGACTGCTATGAGAAACCTGGGGTTGAGCTGAAATGAAACCTGGTTTGACTGTGTGAGTGTGGGGCGTGTAACTGCAAAGGGGCCTCAGTCCCACCTCAAGTGGTGCGAGAGCGACTGCCAGAGCAGCTCCTGGATGGTCCACCAGGGAAGTTTCCTAAACATCCTTGTTGTCCTGTCCCCCAAGCATACACATGGTAATTTGCCTCTCTAATCTGACTAGCTCAGCACACTCAAGAGATTCTTATCCTTCCAATCCTCCCCAAAAACAGATTTCCACCACACTTTACAGTGGAGGGGAGAGAAGAGGATGCACAGCTGACACATTCTCACCAAGTACAGACCTGCTGTAAAACACTTGCCTGATGCCATTCAGTACCAGTACCCTCCCCCAGGCAGCTCTGAAGACATGGAAACCTGGTAATTGTAAATATCGACTTACGTATTGCACACTGACATGGTCTGACATGACTCTCCTGTACAGAATTCTGAGATTGTACTATACTGTAGGTTGATGTGATGAAAGAAAGTTGTTGCTGAAAAATAAACAAAGGAAAGAAATTCAGAAGTAAAATCCTTTCAAACACTGGTTATCCTCCAGACAATTATTTAAATAGAGCAAGTGAAGTGACCTCAGTCCTGAGCTTGCATATGAATTCAAACATGATTTAGTTAAATGAGCCTAATGATCAACTGCAAAACAAAGAGGTACATAGAATGAAAGCTCTTGTTTTGATTTAAGATGAAAGCACCATGATGCATCAGCTCTTATTACTCATAAAGCAGCAAGACTGGAAAGTGTCTCACCTTTACAGTAGAATACCCTACTACAAGCTGAAGGCAAACAATTTGCTGTGTTCTTTTGAAGTCAGACTTAAAATGGCTACAAAACAGCATTAATAGTTCTCACGACACATCTCCTTGTAAAAAAAACCAGCATGAAAACCAGTACATGTGTACTTTTTCAAACTCTCCAGAGATAATTTAACATCTTAATACTTTTCACAGTGCACCTCACGTTTTCTTAAGGAGTGTCTATAAACTTTCCTAGTCTGCAGTTTAAAGTAATTTCTTGCTACTACCACGTACTGTTGAAAACATAAACAAGAGTGGGCCATAACTGCAGGTGAGGACTGGCAGGGGAAGCATGGGGAAGTACAATAAATCAGGACTGAGATGGACAGACACAGTGTTCAGTCACAGTACTCAGTCACATCTCTGACTTTCAGCCTGTCTACTGTTTAAATCCACAGTAATTTCACCAAAGTTTGGAAGAAATGGGGAGTAATCCAAACAACAGGCTTCACATTCTGGTTGTAGGCATAACTTGCTTTACATATAAGTCTTTAGAAAATACCATGTTTACAATGCTTCCATGTGGAAGTTTGACGCTGGGCAAAACCAAAACAGAGCAACACCGCGCAGAGCTTCCCAGGACCAGCACAGGCCTCCCCCTCCAAAACCACCCCCCAAAGGGGAGAAAAACAGCGAAAAAGCTGAGGGCAAGGAGAGAAAACTTAAAAGCTTCAGACTGTGAGGGGAACAGATAGATATATATTTATTTACAGAAGAGGAAAAGGGAACTTAGTACTATATGCACACAACACGAATACCAGGCAAATACAGGGAAAGAGAGGTAACTCAAATGGTACTATACAGGTACTATATATACACCCAAGGAAAACAGATAAGGCACTGTATTACCCAAATACAGCAGCGTCCAGCCCCGAGCTGTGATCCCTCTCCCCACCACCTGCCCGACGAGAGACTGACCCGGCCACAGGAGAAGAGACTGCACCGAAGAGGCTGACCGAAGGAAGAGTGTCCGAAGACAGTGTGACCCAGCTCTTCCTCCCTCACCCTTATATCCCACTTGATGTGAGATAGTAGGGAATACCTCTGATTTGTCAATGTATGTCACCTGACTCATTTCCCAGGAAGGCCTAAGAGACAACAAACCTAGCCAAAGCCTAAAATTTAAAACTACCACATTCTGGAAGGCCAGCAGCTTAAGTAAGAAACGTGCAGAACCAGCCGGTTTAGCAAACACTCAACGAGAGTCTTGATGGTCTTCCAAAGAGCATCAAAAACTTTAATGGCCTGAGTGCCACAGTGAGGGAGCTGGAAGGAGGAAACAATCAAGGCCTCCTTGCTGCTGAGCACAGCTGGGTTGTAGGTGAGACAGCTTAATTACTATTCAAGGTAAATAATATGCATTATACAGTAAGCATAAGTAGTCACTGAGTGTTTCCCTAAGCACTGAAAACAGTAAAAAGGGTGAATGAATGCCTTGTGGAGCACAGACAGCAAGCTCAGAGCTGTATGAACACAATACTTACTGTTGCTGGCAAGCCACTCATTGAGGTCTATTTCTCGTGGTAACATCACTAGCTCCTTAAATTCGAAGTCAGTAATTCTGGATTTTGTGTATTCTGGCTCTAGGTAAAGTTTCTTCTCTTCCGGTGCTGGCTTTTTACCATTTGGCTTTCCCTTGGACTTCCTGCAAAAGATTAAAAAAGAGAGAAACATGGTTACCTTTGCTGTGGAACAGCTACAGAAACCTGAAAGCAGCAGTTATCCAAACTTCTGTATTTGCCTTTACACTGTTCCTCCTGCGTTCCCTCCCCTTGGCGCTTTTTTTTTGCCAAAGGCAGAGTTAATTTCTTTAAAAGTGTATTTGAACTCAGTCACTTTTTTCAAGTAACAGTGGAAGTTTTAAATGGCGCCAAGAAACTTGAGACTGAGCTGCTCCATCTCCATTGCCCTTAGGCCAGTTTGGGTTACAAACTACTGGGAGAGTGAGGGTCTCTCTTCATGCCTGTGAACAGTGGTGACAGCAGAAGAGATCTGTGCCTGAAGGAGCTGCTCTACTGTGAGCACCAACAACCTGCTGTGTCCTATAGTTCGCAGTCTCCTGCAAAACAGGGTTCTGAGGGACAGGGAAAGCAGGCTGCTGCAAGAAGACAGCACTCAGATGGAAAACTTGGTGCTGCTCATTCAAAACTACAGCATTCCTTGCTCTCCAGCCCTATGACCTCTGAGATACCAGAAGCCTTCTTGAAGTGAGTATCTGTGACTCCAGCTAGAAGCACTGATAACCACAAAAACATCTATTTTCTCAGCTCCTGTGAGACGTGAAACAGAAAGAATCAAGTTCAAGTTTTTCTGAAAATCCTTTAAAATCCAACGCATTATAAAATGACATGTTCTTCACACTCTGATTTTAACATCCTCAAGCTAGACTCCCAACCCAACCCATATTCCTGGGCCAGGGACTCAGTAAATCAGAGGAAGGACAGTGGGTGCTGGCAGTTTGGTCTTCCAGGCTATATGGTCAAACATCCCTGTGTTTCTACAGTTAAAAAATCCATCTAAGCAGAGATAGAAGATCTATGTAATGGTGACGGACAGGTGTAAGGCGATACTTGCTGGGCACTATCACATGAATACAAGGAGGAGATGCCACAACATTTTTAATGTCAGGTTTTCTTGACTAAAGTGGGTTTTAAGGATTGGGAAAGCCAAGACAAGCCCACCTTTGCAGATGACTGCATTAAGTTCGCTGTCAAAACTCATCTAGACCTTATCCGAAGGAAACCAACCTCACATTCTGGCTCTTAACACACTTTAAATAATCTTCCAGCTGTGTTCCTGTCTTGAGATATATGCAGGCTTGATTTCTGCTGTGAGGATGGGATACACATCTCTCCTAGAATGGTGTTTAAAGTGTCAGTGCTTTTCCCAAAGAAAATGTGATTTCTCAGATTTCTCTCTTTATGGGCTCTTTACCGATCTGTTAACTAAACCCATCTTCAGAAAAACTCCCCATCTTCATCATCCACAGCAGGGAGAGACTGAGATGTGCCTTTCACAGGAAAGCAATGCCATAACTTAGGTCACCAGCACTGCCACTGTTTACTGTCTTGAACTTGCATTAGTCTTGACATACTTCTCTCTAACCAGTAAATTAAGACTAGATGAACTACAGGATTTCAGAAAGGCCATCATAAAAGGAAAAATCAAGGAAAGTTTGGTGACAGCAGCACGATATACAATTACACCCTCACGATATATTTACACAGATGTGCAGAAAGCACGGCACGTCTCTAGCAGGGAACAGATGGTCACACTTTCTTTCCTTATGGTACTGAGAAATGTGGGTTTCATGGTTAGAGGGAGGATGCCTGTGACATAAACCGTAATTTTAAAGAATACAAATACAGGTTGAAAATAAATTAAATCCAGTATTTGTGAATATGAATTCAGCACACAGCTACTCCTGTACATTTCCTGCCATCTCCTTTTTCCACAGCAGTGCATTCCAATTCAAATGGAGCCTGCAAGATTTGTCCATTACATTTATTTAATGAAGTAACTTGGACTAATTCTCATAGCTGCTCCACAAAGGGATATTTTTAAGACATGCGAAGTCAGTTGTTCCTCAGCACAAGGCTCTGAATACAGAGGGGATGCTCAGTTAGATAACAGTTCCGGGTTGTCAACTTACTATTCCTGTCTTCAAACCCTTGCATTTGCTACATTTAGTGGCTTTTGGGTTTGGTTTGGGAGGATGGTGTTCAGAAATTCAAGGATAATTTGATTCTTAAAGAAAATTATAGTTCCAGTAACAGTCATGCAGAAAATACCTTCAAATTCAGAGACTGGTTTGACAAACCACATTAACCACACTCAGGAAAAAAGGTTATCAGTGAAAAGCAGTTTGGATAGAGTTTCTGTCTTTGCTGTAGTTCAGGATAATTAAACCAAGGGCCTCAGGTTAGGGTTGTGCCACATCAGCTAAGAGCAGTCTCTGAGAGGAGGTGGAGGAGGGAAGAGAGAGCCAAAGAGGTCAGTCTGTCATGGAGTCTGAGGAGGGAAACCACAGAAGGAAGCAAGACACTGGAGACTAAGGCAAGCCTTACATCACACAGGAATGACTGGTGTGTGCCTCCACGCACCATCTCGCTTCAACATCTTCTCCCCATTTTATGAGAATAAGCAAAAATTCAACACTAAATATGTTTCCCAAGTTTGCAAATGTGAACAACCATACGTTATCCCTTTACAAAAAACAGAACCTTGCATTTCCACACAAATGTCAATTCTCTGTTAGATTAGCATACGCAGCCACTTCATGTCTTTCCAAGAGATTGTGTCAGTCTTTCCACAACTGTCTTGTGCTGGAACTGCAGCACTTCAAATAGAAGCTTTCTGAAGAATTCCATGCTCTGCCTCTTTCCAAAGCTTTGGTTTGATTCAAAAAGAACCTGACTCATGGGTATCATCACTGAACCTACAAATGCCCATAATCACTGCTATCAAAGGGTTTATTCACACCACTGAAACCTGCACATCACACCACCATGTGCCGCGCAAACTTCTTGTTAACCTTTTGCAGCTGCTGAGAGCTAAAGCAAGAACACAGAAATTGTTTACACGAGCAGATTTTCATGACCTGCGTGCAGTGCAGCTGGGATACTGCATGGCCCAAATACTCCAAGTAAAAACTAAAAACACCTCCAGCCTTAAAAACATCATTTTGAACCAGATCATGCATCCCCTCTCAATTAGGCAGAACTTAGGTTGCACTGAACTACTCAAATTAGTGGAGTCATATTCACTGTAGGCTGTAAAATCATAGGTTTAGTTTTGAAACTATCAATGCCAGCCCATACTTGAAGTATTTTCTTTACAAACTTACAAAGATGGAGCATACATCAGTATATTGAAAAAAAAAACTATTTTAGAAACAGTTACACATGAATCAATGATAGTTCCATATTTTAGATAAACCAAAGTTCATACATTCGAAATTATCAGGATTACCAAACAGCATAAAGTTTACAAGTTAGCTTCCTTTCCTTTTGCTCATTCCTACCTCTCAGTTCACTGTTTTTTTTCAAAGACTTGTAAGAAAACAGCAGCTGGAATCAACTCCAAAGGCACAAAGTGAAGCATCCATTATTTCCTTTGTTGTGAGATGTTTGTATTCAAAATACCTTAATTTTTCACTTTATGTCTAAAGTAAAGCAATATGAAAAATATCAAAGTATCCGGAATGGTAGTTTAACTGTTCTGTTCAGGAAACACCAAAATCCATCACACGTAGATGATTGTCTACCGGAAAACATAACTAAATGTCTTCTAAGATCACAAAAAGAGCAGTACCTTTCAAAACATGGCTACAGGCACCCTAAGTCCTGATTACATGTTTACAAGTGTCTTACTTCAGAAATAAGAGAATTCTGCCAAATTTGTCTTAACACGTCTGTGTCAGATCAACTGTACCACCAAAGAAGCTGGAGGAATAGCTGTTAAGCAGCAGTTTGGTGGTGTGTCAAGAGGACAGACCAAATCCTGTCTATCAATCCTTAACTACTAGAGAAAGAAACATCTTTAAGGAATCCGAGGAGACAGCACTCTGCCGTTTTTATTGACAGGCAAACCAGAGTACAAACTAATTCCTCAGATCTCTCCCAGGATAGGTCTGTCTTTGGTTTTAGGCACACGACTGAATATGATGCCACAGGCCAAGTCACACACACAAATATGTTTCATAGAGGGAAAAGTGATGGGAAATGGCAGAAGAGACACCACTCATATGAAGTCTTAGAAGAAGGTTCAGCAAACTGGCTCCAGTCCAAGACAGTACATTCACTAATGCTCTTAGCAGGGCTTCCATACTCAGCCTTGTGTTCAGCTAGAAAAGACAGCAGCTGGAAGTCTGCCTGGAGAAAGACATGTGTAAGACACTCCAAACCAAGTGACAGGCCCAGTGGGCCATGATGACTTTTTTCCCCCTAGTCTAACTGCTTTGTTAAGATCAAGTAAAATTGCCAATTTCCCAGATTTTCTTATCCCATCTCAGTTAATAAAGATCCTTCTCTAATCTCTCATTTCCTTCTTGATCAGACGCTTAGTAGTATTTTGGTCTGAAAAACCCTGCATTGTGGAGCAACTTTAAAGCATTGCCCAGGTATTTAGTTTTAAAACCATTTTGACAGGAGGTATTATTCCCATTTCACAGCAGAAACTGACTGTAAGGCGCAAAGTTTACTCATGGTGCAAACACTAAGTATGTGCTTCAGTGTAAGCCAACATGGTTTGTTTGGAAAGATGACACCACTTCTGGTTTAGCTGAAGAAGTATCAGAGGCACAATGCCCACTGTGTGGACATGCTCCATAACCTGTTGTATAACTTTGGAATCATACCAGGCATCCATGTTTCTGGTCTTGCACATCTGAGTTATCACCAGGCTGATCACACAGAGGGAATGCTAGCAATTTATTAAATGCCAAGCTTCCCTAAACTGATGATGCAATTTTAGATTATCTCTACCCATTCCGGATTTGCTTTTTTCCAGAGGAAACCAGCAAAACTATAATAATTTCTTGTTAGCCCCAGCAAGTTGTGCAGTTTCTTACACTGCATATGAAATTGAAATATCTTCAAAAACAATACTTTGATCCCCCCTCCTATCCTTCACACCCAACTAACTGCCCTTGGGACGAGTGGCTGTTGTTTTATTCTTTTTAAAAAAAAAAATCTGTGGGTTTTCTCTCTTCACTGTGGCCTATTAAAGTGGTTTTACCACTAGAAATAAGAGTAACTCTAGAAAGCTAAAAAGTTAGTTTAAAACAAACAACCAACCTATAGTGGTGATGACCAGAGCTGCAGACAAAACTCTGACCACTCTGTGCCCTCCAGATCATGTACTAGTTTCAGGTTCCAGTCAAGTCTTAAACATACCGATTTCATTTGAAAATTGACTGAACAGGTCTGACAGACCTTACATGGCAAATCTGTCTCCCTGTTTGTAGACGTTAAAAGTCACCTCAAGTTTGTGAGGATGAAAACCACCACGGATCATGAAACTTAAAGCACAAAGTGCACATTTTGCGATTAATGTGGTGTGGTTTTGTGGGTTTTTTTAGCAACTGACCCTATTCCTTACACAAGGTTAACTGCTATAATCCTAGCAATCCCCAGGAAATTCAGAAGAGAACAAGTCTCAGCTATTGAAAACCCTCCATTAGTGCTGGTGAGAGAAGAGCAAAACCCCTCAGTTCACACCAATACATACAGAAGCAGCACAAAAAGAAAATAAAAATATTTTACAGACCATGAAATCAAAGATGCTCATGCAAATGTCACTAAACTATATTTTAAAAGTCCCTTGAGGGTTTGGGGGTTATTTTCAAGTAACCTGGCTTGCACTTTACAATTTGTGGAGTTCACAATCTGGAAAACTTTGGTGGTTAAATGGCACCTTCCCAACTACAAACTTTTATGGGGATTACAGTCTTCAGCAACACCACCTTATTCCAGGTATACCTCTACACACTGAAGTACCAGATGTATCAAACTATCTGGGCCTTCAGTTTTTCATCTTGTAATTTTTTTTCTTTTTGAAGTGTTGTGTTTTAAAATATCCTCCACTGATGAAGTTTTACAAAGAGAATCATTACTCCTGCCAAAAGCCATTTTCTTGGTAATTTGAGGATGAGGGCTGGCTTCTTAAAAGACAAAATTAGGGAGGCAGTAAGCCAACATTTTAACAGGGTCTTTTAGAACACAGTGTTGACACAACACAGTCTTTATGAACACTTGTTTCTATTTTTCCAGTGAATAAAGGTCTGTAATTCAAAATTAAAGGTACATTGGATATTTGCATTTTAGCTTCTTTCCTCTTCCCTTCTTTCAGTAAGGAGCCAAAGGCGATGAGAGTGGAACAAAATAAAACACATCAAGGTGAAAAAATTCTAATATGCAAGCTCTCTCCCTCTAATACACTCCCTTTGCAGAAAGAAAAAAGGCAATGATTTCAGCCATCCACAGAGTGCAACAGTTTTGTAAGGAAACTCAGGGCAGCTGCTCACAGATTTACTTTTTATCTTTATGTTTTTCTTCTGTGGCCCATTACTGGAAAGAAATTATCAGTTAATTTCTGGTTAGAAATGTTCTGCGTAAGTATGGGAGTCCTGAGCCCATTCACAGCAGGAAGGAAACAGTTTTATGAGCTAAAATTTACGAGTCCTAGTGACAAGAACAATGAAGCAGCAGGTTATGCCAGGTTTTACAGGTCAGGAACAAACTCTTGAAGGCTGTCCAGTTTCCCACCCCAGCAGCCCACAGTTGTTTCTCCTCAGTTAAGAGCTGGAAACTTAGAAGCACCGGGCAGCTTAAATCCATTGTTGGCAATTCAGTGTCTTTGTTTATTTGCACCCCATGCAAAAAAAGGGGAATAACAGCTTCATTTGAACATCAGTAGAGCTGCCCTTCTTTGAGAAAAAAAGCTAGAGATATTTGTATTTCCCCCCTTTCTTTAAAGCAGTACAAGATTAATATCTCTGTGGAGATTTTTCTGCAATCCCATGTCCTGTTTTAACCCAGATCACTGTTAAGTCTTCAGCTGAAAACGCCACGTGACAGCACACCCAGAACACAAATCCAGGATGTACACATCCGTGTTCACGATTGGGAAAGAAAAGAACATCAGCATGGGAGGGGAAGTTGTGCAAGGCACTGAAAAGCAAATCCAAACCCCAGTGCAGGATACAGTGCAATTGTCCACAGATTGCTGTGGACAGTCCATTTCAGTAGGGTTGGGGATGGGAAGGAGACTAAGCTTTTTAAGACAGACTCCTTTCCGATCTCCTCTTGCCCCTGGACTCTGGCAGACCCCTCTGACCTCAGCTTCGTTCTTCCCCTCTCCTGCCCTGGGTTAGCTCCAGGCCTTGGTTGTTGTGCAGGTCTAAGGGGGCTGTGCAGCATAAAATATCTTTGGCAGCATTTCTGGCCCTCCTTCTTCATTTTTGTTCTGTTTTTAAAAGTTACTAATAGTTTATTCAAGAGGAGGAGGAGAGAAGAATGTACCCTACATGCCAGGGAAACTTTTTCTTCTGGATTCTCATAGTGGCTCTTTGCCTTAAAAGGGAATCTTTGCTTGGCCTCCGGATGCTCTGCTGTAAACAGTCGGTGCCAAGGCATGGCAGGCATGTTAAGGATGACAAGTGCCATAACATTATTTCATAATGCTGCTTCTCAACAGAAAGCCCAAAACATTCTGTAGGGCCAAACTGAGTTCCAGCTGGTGCCACTGGCAAAGCAAGGAGAACATGGGGCACCTGCACATGCCATGTCTCTGGTACATCAGGCCTTTCTGTTGCCTTTTGTAGGACTCCCCACCCACCTACTGGAGAATGACCTGGAGCACAAGTCTTACATGGAACAGCTGAGCGAGCTGGAGTTGTTTGCCAAGAGAAAAGGAGTCTCAGGGCACCATATCACTCTCTACAGCTACTTGAAAGGAGGGTGTAGCAAGAAGGGGTCAGTCTCTTCTCAGATAACAACTGGCAGGACAAGAGGAAATGGTCTCAATGTTTAGACTGGGTATTAGGAAAAATTTCTTCACCAAAAGAGTTATCAAGCACTGAAGTCAGTATCCGTGGAGGCATTTATGATGTGTGGATGTGGTTTAGTGGTAGACTCGGCCATGCTGCGTTTATGGTGGGACTTGATCTCAAGGGTCTTTTCCAACCTAAACAGTTCTGATTCCACTTCTCTCCCTCCTTCCCTATACATCACCTTCCAGCACAAACTCAGTGTTTGCCTATAGTGGTGTGTCACAGGGACATTACACTCTGAAACTCCCAGGTATTTGCTGGTGCCCAGGTACTGCTGCTGCTCCTCCTTCTCTTCTGCTCAGGATCTGCCATCTTCTCCTCAATGCAGCTCTGGGAAGAATGGCTGCAGAGGCAAGGCCAGGCATGCAATAGCTCAGTTAATGCTACAAAAATGCACACAGTGCATTCTTGTGGTAAAACATGCTGGACTAGAGTTTCCTTTCTTCTCTGGGCATACCTGCCAGAACTTCACCCCTAGCTGGAAAGGAGGTATCCAGCCTCTACAGCTGCCTTTGGGGAGGGTCTTCTGACCGTATAGCCCTTGCACTATCCAGGTTCCCCTCCAGACATCACCCTTGGGAGGGGCTGTGTGGGACACCAAGGAAGCAATATCCAATGGGAAACAGATTATTTATTTCTAGGAGCCAGCAATGGAATTTAAAAGAAACACTTCACTAGAAGAAACAAAATTAGCCACGCAAATATGCAGTTGTTCTCAATTTTGAAATGTTCTCATTTACCTTCGTGCCAAAAAGCCCTCACTTATCTAAACCAGGAGGTGCCGACATCAAGTCTCAACAAGATTCTTTTCCTAAGCAACTTAGTACAATCAAGATTTTTGGTAATTTATGAAATAGGAAATAAATAGGACAAATCTTTCCTAAAGTTTATTTTCAAGAGTTCTATGTGGAGCCAAATAAGGTCTATGGTAACAGAGATTCAGTATGTCATAGATAAAGTGTTGCAACAGCTGCTTTATCCAATGCTTAGAACAAACCACAAAGCAGAACACTACATCAGAGGTACCCAAGTCCTGAGCCTGTGACAGATACGGATTGGTGGGGTTTGGGTTTGTTTTTAACTCTTCAATCGGCAAACTGTCTGACAGAGGAAGCCAAAACTGAGTGTGGTGGTTTAAATTTTAGGACTTGGTGAGGTTTGTTGTTCTTTAGGCCTTCCCTAACAGCTGGGATCAAAAACTAAGGAAGTATTTCATTCTATTCCCTTACACAATCAGGTGTATATAAGCAGGTGAGGGGGACGTCCTCCTCTCTAGCTTTTCTCCCTCCCTGTGGGAGCAGCTCAGACAGCAGCACTCCGTCTTTGGGCCTCGCTTATCCATGCGGGCTGAGGCCCATCTGAGAGCTCTGTCCGGGCCAGAGGTCAAGGAACCTGCTGTTCTGAATGGAAGTTGGTGAGATTATTGTATTAGTTTTGTTGTTAAACTAATCCCTGAGTTCCGATTGTGTATATCTGTTGTGTTTTTACCCCTTTTAGTCCTTTCTCCCCTTTCCCCTTTTCCCTGTTGGGATTGTTTGGGTTCCTGTTCATATATACATAGTGTTTAATTGTATACACTTGTATATATGTAGAAATACATTCTTTGCTGCAATTTTCTTTGCTACCGTTTTTTTCTCCCCCTCTCCCTTTTGGGAAGGGGGGGAGAAGCTGTCAGGCTGTTTTGTTTGGGTTTGGCTGGGAGCCAACCTAAACTATCACACTGAGCAGAACGGGTAAATCCCTGCTTTAGAAGGTGTCTCACAGTATATTCTCCCCTGCTGGCAAATCCTCCTGCCCTAGAACAGCATTCAGAGCAGACCCTGGTGTGGGGCACCAAGGGACAGGAGCGGTGATCCCATGCTGACTCTCTAGGGCATCTCTGCCCAGCCATTCATCAGCTGGAAATACTGTCTGGAGTTCTGTGTTCTGGGGGTTGTCTTGTTAACATGCAGCTCATTTTTAGTACCCAGGCAAACGCTCCAGACCCATTAGGCCCATACACAATACCAAGATAAGGATGCTCCTGTATCCTTGTCTCCCTTAAAGGAAAAAAGCCATTAGTATTCTAGCAATACAAATGTTTCCTCCTCATCCTCCACTGCCAAATATACTCCCATACTGCAGCTACACAGTAAGACCAGGATTCATTTCACCTGGCCACAGATACCTGCATATGTAAATGTTTACATCTGAGCTAGTTCTCCAAGGACCTTTTGAAGTTAGCAGAGATAGCTTTTTCTCTATAATGGAAAACATTTCAGTCCAAGGCAGAGATCTGTAACATACCTTAAATTCCTTTAATTAAAACATGCAGAGAAAGGAGAAAATTGGCTCTCAACTGAGAGCAGACAATGGCAGAGACAGCAAGCCTGGTTCTGTTACATATGGGGAGGTCGCCTGCAGCACAGAGCCTCGAGAACAAGTGATTGGCACCAAGATTTGAAAGCGAGTAAGTTTCTGAAAGCAAATAAGGCTTTTAACACCTTTTTAACACCTTTTTCACTCTAGGGAAGACAAATAGAGATCTATCAGGTTTATTACTATATTCAGAGCAGTACTTTTTCAACAGATGATTTGAAATTCTGGAGGCCAGAAACGCCACTTGCAAAGAACAAGGAAAACCGTAATTGCCAAAAAAAAAAAAAAAAAAAGGAGTTTCTCTTTCTTTTAAGGTTTTTAAACTCTGGAAATGGAATGAAAATGTGAATGTAGTGTAGTAAACCCAGAAAATTCTCAAATATCTACTCCGTGAGTATTTTCAGGTACATCTACTAATTTAACCAGCGATTTATTTACCTATTATTTGAACACACAGAGTTGACTTCTACATCATTATTAAATTCAAGTTTTGGCAGCAGCTGCTTCTCCTGGCTATTCTGATGCAGCGCTGTTATCTCTCTAGAAGGGCACATGCAGTACACTGTGGTCCACCTTTGCGGGGAGGGAGTTCACTGCCAGAGCACATAAATTACTGCGGACACTTATCTTCCAACCCTGATGAAGTCTGCAGAGCTGGCACACTGCAAAGCTATCTTTTTATTACTAAACCAAGCAAATTTGATTTGGAAACCCCATGGCTTCGTAAATGTGGGATTTCACAACGCAGCTTGCACAGAGTTGCTTTTCAGGATAGAACTGTGCTTTAATTACTGGGAATTATTTTACCATGGCAACCTGGCTTCGGCAATCACACTTCTTGCTATACAGCCCAAGATATACAAATGCAGACAGCCTGCTCTGTTCAGAGAGTACCAGAGTGCAGACAGGTTTGTCTTTGTAAAAAGTGTCTTAGTTTTCCTCACTGCCCTTTTTGCCTTGCAAGCTCTCTTTGTACAACAACGAAAACAACAAAATTATCTGACAACACTAACTAGTTTTAAGTACTAGTGTAGCCTAAAGAAAACCTGCAACAAAGAAAATACATTAAGTATGCACACTGAGTTCAGAACCGTACCTACATACTGTGTTTTGGAATACAGGTACATAAAATATCTAATGTAATGTGAATTTTACAATTTTCAGCTTTTACCAGCCTACAAAAATGTTTAAGAATGCATTTTACAATGACACTGTACAGTCTGAAAGAAGGCAATATGGACTGCACGACATTCCTCAAACAGTTAATGGGAATAATCACTCAGAGTCGGTGCTCTCAATAGATAAATATTTCTCAATGTGGTGCAACATGTCAGCTTCCAGATGAGCTCAGTCACAGCTGTCTGTCTCCTCAGCTCCCAAGGAACAGCAAAGGACTGTGTCTTTACTTCTGACAGGATTGGGCAAATTACAACTATTTCGGCACAAAAACTGTCTTGCATTGGAAGAGTTAACAATTTATGTTGGGAAGAGAGTGAAAATAAGTTCATCACATGCCTTCCTACTACAGTTCTACCTTGGAAAATTACGTCTATATGTAATCACACGCTAGGTAGGACTTCAACACCTGAATCCTTCACATAAAATATTGTCTGCTTTACATCTAAAAAAACGTGGTTTAGTAGGACAGAATAGTGCTAGAGCACACCACAACCGAGAGCATACATGGAAACACACAGGTAACAACATAGGTACTTAACCACCTTGGCTTTCTTTGCAGGAGCTTCAGTACAGAACATAAACTCAATTAGATATATAGCATGGGAAAAAAATGTAACTTGTTTTCACTATTCATAAGCAATTTCACATGCCTGCACCTGTCAGCTCACTTTTAAAGCCTGTGTACTGACACACACATGTGCATCTTGTTGCATTGAGACACAACTGTGGGGAATTCAATTACCTACCCAGTCATTAGTTATTGAACAGGTTGGGCAAAGAAATACTACTGTGAGGAAGCAGCCCCACCTGAAATTTTCATCCTCTGTATCAACCTCCACAAACTCAACTCTTACACTTTAACTACAGCATTGTAATTAGGAAGGATATTTATTTACTAGAAATGATCATAGGTCAAGGTTAGATCTCAATGGCAGCCTTAGAGATCAAAAATGGATTTTTTTTCCCTTTTGTCAATATTTTTGCTTTAATTTAAATCAAAGTTAGTTCAGAGAAGTCTCACTTCTCTTGGTATACCTTAGATCAGATCCTGTGATGAGTAACAGTGCCTTTCAGTCTTAGTTTGAACTATCTTGTTGAACTTAAATTGAAACCAATAGTTGGAAGGCATAAACAGTGCAATTCTTCAGAGAGTAAGAAAAAGTCAGTGGTAAAAGGCATCAAAGCATTATCTTAATTATGTAACTTTCATTAACAAGTGACATGTACAAAACATTCACTAATGCAACCATGTAGTTAATTTTTAATTTTGTGACAGAATGATGCAATGCTCTGTTCAGTTTTGTCATCAATAGCACACAGCTGGCTCAGAATTTCTTAGAAAACTGCACATTGAAGTTTTCTGTATACTAGAAGACAAAAAGTCTATTTAAAATACAAACTCTATGGATTCATGGACTAAAGTAAAGAACATTTGAATGACTGATTAAAAAAAATAGTAGGGTGGATAATAGTTTAATTGCCAGTACAGTTAGATCACTGTTAATTAGTGTGTGAGACAGCAGTGATTCCCAACCCTAATTTATTACTTTTCTGGATACACCATGGGAGACTGACAAGCAAGTAAAAGCACCTTTACAGACACGCACTGATCCACTAGAAACCAAGAGAAAAAAACACGGATATATTAAAACTTGTAGTGTTACCTCCAAGGGCTTGCTGGAATACAAATTCATTGTTTTAATTAAATGCTGAAAAGCACAGCCAAGAAATTGGTTAAGGAAAACTAGTAATTTTCAAAAATAAATATTAAAATTAGGTGCACACAGTTGTGTGCAGAATTTGTTTCACTCCCTCAACTGCACGTGCAAATGACAGGCAGGCTCTTCCAACTGTTCATGTGGACTTGCAAATGATCAGTTCATACAAGTCTAGACCAACACCTAAGACATTCCCCAAAACAATGCAAAGCTATGCTTTGGCACCATCTTTTGCAACCCAGAATCACGCCTCAAAGCAAGGGATGGTTCTGACCAGCTGACTCTCTTGAAACCCAGCCTGCACTGCTCACTGGAGGAGGCCCATTTCAATTCCAGGCAGCATCCAACAGTTCCTGTTGGTTTTGCAGAGGTGTAGCCACACTGCTCATGTGTAGCTGGGCTTAGTACCTTCACTATGAAGAAATGAAACAAGGTCCCCAGCCACTGAAGAAGTCTCTCAAAGGAGTTTATTACTGTTGCTAGCTGATCCAGTTAATTCTAAATATTTGTCTCTACTTCAAAAATCAGTAGGAATTCCTCTCATAAAGCATGTAACTGAAATTACTTAATAACAGTGAGCTCAAGTACTAATACAACGTGTGGATTTAAAAATTTAAGGATTTGGATGACACACCTACACATGAAAAAAGTCTTTGTTGTGCTGCAAAACAAGACAAAAGTATTTCAGTTGAGACAGAAAACTGTTTCCCCTCTGTCCCCCACAGATGGTGCTCTCAAAACCTTTATCTTTTCCCTGTGTAGGTTTGTTCTGAAGAAATACAGCAGTCACATCAAAAGCGAGGACTTTGTATAGCAAAGCATCAGCAAAGCCTCTTTTATCACAATTTTCCTTTTCCCTGTCTCGCCAAATGCATCCTGCTGATTGTCCACACTTATCCCTCTAAGACTTTGGTGTTCTGAGTCTGGGATGTGTGGACACATTGGACTGTAGAGCAGATCCAGGTATCTTCAGTGGGACTGAAGCTACCAAGGTGCACTTAATGTCATCTCACCTCTGTGTAAAGTTACACAAATCACCAATGAAGAAAACCAAGCCCTCTTTCTTCATTAACTCCGTGTACTTTGTATGCTGTGCGAGGACTACCTTTTTTTTTTTTTTTTGCCAAATATTAAGCTAAGAGTTTTAATATTTTGTCATTATGTCCCGTTCTGAGGACAGGTGCATTCACTTCTCATTCTTCCTTTTCCAAAAATAAAAGGAATCACACAGAGATCTACAATGTTCCTTTCACCTGGGGAGTATGGGCTACCACCAGTCCCTGCTGTTCAAGCAAAGGCACTTCTAAACATATTTCAGTACCAGACAGAAAAGAACTTGGAAAATTAACAGAGCAGCATTTTCTGACAAGCTCAAACAACCTGACTTCTGTGCTAATGGACTCCATTCCCTCCAGTAAGTGTTATTTTGTCTTAGCCATCTTATAGACAGGACAAAAACAGTGGGAGATCACATTCCTAACACCACATCTCTTCAAAAAAGATCCTCAAGTAAGGCAAGAGAAAAAAGCTCTTCTACAGAAGAATACTTTTTTCGCCTACAAACCTGCCTAATAAAAGGCCATAGGGTGCACAGGCAGTTTAAGATACCAGAGAACAGTGGACAGAAATTGTGTGAAACAGATACTTTCTCCATAAAGAGCAGCCCCAGAAACATTGGGTTATTGCAACATAGGAAACAGAGACAAACCAGAAAGTGTAGTCAACTCCCAGAAGCAAAAATGTTGCATACTCATACTTTGCTCATACATAAATTGAAATAACCTTCCAGGCTGAAACAAGCAGCTAAAATCTGAAACAAATCCTGTAACGAAACAGATGCATACCAAGGAAACAAGATAAAAGAAGGGTGAATCATTTCAGAAGTTTGAGATTACAATCAAATCTATTCTTCACAAAGTGTCCAGGAGGCATCTTCAGAAAAGAAAGAAGCATACTTTTGCCCCTAAACCAGAAGAACATGCTATTAAACCTCGGGCAGGGGCCCTTCCTGTACTAGCTCTGGAGACACCTTAGAGGGTTATTTCAACACAGAGAAGAATTTTAGCAGTCCTCTCCCTCTGGCTATCGCTTCACAGGATGTAGAACATATAACCAAAATATAACTCAGTGTTTTAAATACCTCTGAAGAAAGACACCAACCTCTTCATTAAATTAATACACTGTACATGGTTCACTAACTTTCATCAATGCACCAGGGGCATGACACTGCAGCAAATACAAGTAAGCAGACTCACAACTATTCCAAAGCAATGGAGGAGCACGTGGCTCGCTGGACTGCCAGAGAAACACAGCATCTTTCCAGAGCAGAGCTCCAAGTGCTGAGCTCCAGCAAGAGCCCCAGTTGTGACATGGCGTTGTCAGAGGTATCAAACAGCTTCTGGTGGGGCTGAATGTCAAACAGCACTACAAATTTTGTAGCTACAACCGGAAGAGACTTCGCTACCTATATATGGTGGGGAACAGCCGTCTGCACAAGCAGGGAGAGCCACCTTTCCAGCAGAGACATCCCAGACTGATGAGTCCACCAGGCTGGCAATGCCACGCAGGTCTGCCTCCTGCAACCTGCACCTGTCCTGAGGAAAGGACACTCATGTCAAAGAGCAATCTCACATACACACAGAAGAGCTATCACAGAGTCCCACCTGCCTGATCACACCTCGTCAAAGCACAAGATGTCACTGCCCCATAGTATCATCAGTCCTTTCCGATCAGCTGAGAGTCCCAAAAGGCCATCACTGAATGAGGAATCAGCTCCCATTACAGAAATATTCAGCAAGACTCAGCATGACAACTAGTGATGTCAGTTGCCCTGAACCATAAACATTTTGAACTATTTTGGTACAAAGGAAAGTTGCGGGAGGGAGAAAGAAAAAGAACAGGATAAAAATAGCCACATGGCTCGGAAGGCCTTTTGCCTATAAGTCCCTTTCCCTGCACACTGTCCTCCCTCCCTTCTCTTCTGCCTGTCCCTAGGCTTCTGCATTAATCAGATTAGCTAAACAAGGCTCTTCTAATTATTTTCTAATACTGTGAACAGGATTAAATTACTGAAAAATGTTTCTACCTAAGTTAGAATAAAATAGGATTGATTTTTTAAATATTTGTTTTAGCCCTGTCAAGACATACAAGCATTATGGGCAACAGCTATCTTTGGCCATGAGAGTCAAGGCAGCAAAGAGGAAACAGCCACATCGAGAACTCTCTGCTCCTACCCACCTATGTCCCAGTTCATGAACACATTTAAGATAACTCTACATGATTATTTAAAAAACAGAATACAGTGTCAAAATTTATCTGGTTTCTTCCTGATCTTGCTATGAATTATTTGAGGAATAGAGAAAGAATTTAACTTTACAAAAACTTTTAAGAGCTGGATATAAAAATACATATCACCATCCAGAATGCCAACTGAAACTTGTTAATTTATCTGACTGAAGCAATCGTTACCACACTATCACTGAAGACAAATTACTACACTCTTGAAAAGCACCTCTAAAAATTCTGCTTTATTAGTAATGCCAAATGGCACACCTACCCTAAAAGAGTGGGGTTGGTTGCCTTATTTTTTGGTTGGTATCCAAATCAAACCCTGCACACTGCTGTAAGAAAGGAGGCTCTTATGAGAACGGGTAGGTTTCACTTATCTGTTCCCACACTTATCCGGCTCTGCGTGTACATATAAACCAAACTAATTTATCAAAAGACATTACACAATGACATCACAACTCTGCAGTCTGCATCATTCCTCTTTCCTGCCACTGTATCACTGATTATTAGTCAACTATCCCAGAGGGACTCTGTTTCACTGAAGACTTAAAAGGAAATCCACTGAATACAAAGCTGCATGAGGGATAGCCTCCAAAAATTGCTTACAAAGTGCCAAAGAACAGCTAAGGCACTGAGGACCTGAATCAGGTCTCAAGCACTGGCACAGGCAATGAACACTGTGTCCTGAAATCATCAGCAGGCGGCTCCAAAAAATGCTTGTGGCTGGCTCTGTTATCCTCTGGGACCAAAGAGGGGAGAGACCTCAGGAACCCAAGTCTTCTTTCCACTTGTGCCGCTTGAGGCCAGTAAAATGCACACCTATGCCAGGAAGCTAACAGTAATATGTGGCATCACAAAAAAACTTGAATAACTTATTTAATAATACTAAAAAAAGATAATATTCCAAGTTTTGACGTGACACTTTTTTGCCTTTCTCCTTCCACCTCTATCCAGAACCACCAATATGTAGAAATCAAAATAACAAAATTCAGAAAAACTGTGTCCATTTTAGGTTTTTTTCTCTCTAACCATGGGCTACATAATAGCACAATTCATAACAGGAGAAGGAAAAAATTGTATTAACATATTTCAAAAACATAAGCAGAGAAATGAAAGCCCTAATTAAACACTGTGCTAAGGAATACACATACCTTCTTCTCAGCTATGCTATGAGTAATTTAAAGGGGAGATGACACTCTTCTAATGGTGTTTTAATTTTTTTTAATCATTACAAGTGAATAGCCATGGTCCTATCCCTGAAGTGTTAAACACAGTTTACTAACCAATAAGATGAAAGATACAAGCAACTCCAGAGTTCTTCATAACTGAATCACTAATAATTTAAAAGAGCAATAAACCTAACAGCAGTAGCTTTCATAAAACATTAATTAGAAAGACTAAGAACACATCTGTTGCTTTTGTTACATTTTCCCCCCTTTCTAGTTCAGTTGTCTTTCCCTCAGCTCTTTTAAACTCTTCTCAGGTTCTCAGGGCTGCTACTGCTTCTTATGAAGTCTATCTGCTTCCTCACACTTCCCTCGTTTCTTCCACATAATGATTCCATCTTTGGCATCAGTTATTACTAGTGTGTAACACACACACTATTTGGCACCCAGCAGTCAGGAGGTCTTGGACCTATCAGCTAATGAAAACAACTTGCATGTTAGAAGTTTCAAGTAAGTTAGTTGTAACTGCACACAACTCATGTAAATAACATATAACAAATCTACTATGCAGGGAAGCAAACGGATTAAGTACTGTACAAGAACAACTGAGCTTTATAATCCACAACCAGAAAGAGACAGGAATGGAGGCAATTTAGAGTTAAGACAGGCATTCTATTCCTTGTCCATTGTGAATTTCTACAACTCCTTGGCAGGCTGTGGAGGGCTGGAAGGGAACTGTGATGATGACAGTTCCCAGTCAGGCCTGAGAAAGGAGCCTAAAATGAAGAGGGCTGTTCACAACACCAGGCTACACACAAGCAAGATATTCTTCGATCTCATCACCAAGCCACTGGTGAGAGCCTGATCAACAGAAGAAAACTTACTTCACAGAGTTTAGCATTGATTCATCCTCTGTACAGATTGCAGAAAACTCAATCAGCAGAGTTTCAGGGGGCCAAGCTTAAAAGTGGCATTTGTCCTACACTTACTTTGAAAGAGATGGCAAACCATTAAAGCAATGTGTAATACATCTCATCTGATTTCTTATGACTACAATGTAAGTATAAGGGAGGTGGTCACTCTGGATTGGGGTGGCATTGCATCTCTGCATTCAATCATGTCTAAGTTCCCTGTTCTCATCTACCAACAATAAAGTTCAGCTGCAGATGCCTCTGATCAGAGAAATCCCATCACAGCTGTCACCAACAAGCCACCATTTTTCACTTAAATGAGGTCCCATGTGGTTCCTCTTTCACCATCACTGACTGGGCTTACACTTATACTAAATTTCTGCAACAAGAAAACTGTGATTGGACTTAGGATTTACCTGGGCTCCTAGCTAGAGAAATAGCACAGATAGCTCTTACACTGCCTGAGCTCTTGGCAGACTAGGACGAGTTTATGTTTTACAGAACAAAGTAAGATGAAGTAAGACACATAAGGTCAGATAAGGCATCTGAAGCAGACTTAGGAAGAGAAATAAGAGAACCAGTCTGGCATCTAAGGAAAGTTTTTGTGACCTCACATTTCTCTCTGTGAGCAAAAGACAACAACCCAGAACAAAAAGACACATTAAAAGACCACTGTACTACAAAACAGTAATCACTTCCATCTAGTAACAGCTTAACAAAATGAAGTTATCCTGCTAATTCTCCAGCCCAAAACATTTCATGTGTGACAACAACTTTTTCCTGCTTTCACAACAAGGTTATAGTACATGTAGAAAAAAAAAATCTGAGGAGAAAAAAAAAAAGGCAAATAAAATTAAGCACAATTTCTGCACATAATCCAGTAGGAGAAGAAAGGACGAGGTTTTATTCAGCATACACTTAAAAACATAATATATCAAAAATCTATGTTTCACAGCTAAGTCACAGGAACTTACCTATACTTTAAAATAAACTGCCACAGATGCCAAACAAAAGGTTTGGCAATTCTTCCCTACAGAGGCACCCATCTATTTACATCTGGGAGTGCTGCCAATAGAACAGCTACCAAAAACTTCAAAAGGTTCACTGCATGAATAGCAAGCCGCTGGCCAAAGGATTTTATGATATGACCAGCTGTGTAACACCATATTGAATTATAGACACACCACTTCCCCAAAAAAAACGCAAAGAAAGGACACCAAACTTGTTAAAAAGCTGAGAGACCCGAGTTCCTTAAACTAATGTTTTCTACAGGAAAATATTTTTAACAAGGAGAAAAAAAAAAAAACAAGTCCTGTATTACAGTACCTTAAGAGCAACTCCAAGCAGCTGTTCTCACCAAGCCCAGGGAACTCCTCTAGCTGAAGTCCCAGGCAGAGCTCAGCCGTTTTGTGATGAGAACATTCTGCTTTAATAAATGGCTCCCCTAAAGTCGCTCGGGGAGAGACATGAGTCAACAGAGGAAAAGAGGGATAATGTTTCTGTTGACAAACATTTAACAATTGGCAACAGGCAGTAGGAAACGGGGACAACGCTCCTTTTTGGAGCAGCACTGCAATTCTCGTAGGTCCCAGAAAAATATCTGTACACTCTTAGCCAAAAGAAAAAGCTGCAGTTGTTGAAGAACAAGGCTGCTAATCCTAATATTTGTGGTGACGTTTTTCCCTGCCAACCAGAACGGGTCAGAACTCCTCTGAATCAAATTACTGCACATCCTTTGCCAAAGAGTCTGGTTTTGGTCTCACAGTCATGCACGTCTCAAGTGTTCACACAAGTCCTCCTGAGCTCCATGAGCAATTTTTTCCCCTCATCTTACAACATTTCTGTAGAAACCTTGCCAAAGCATATGTAGCATCTTGGTCAGACTCCGTATCCAGGCAAGCCAGGGCCTTTCGCTGCCTGCTTACGTCCTGGAAATTCATTTCTCATGCAAGCACGAGCAAAACTTGACTGAGGTGTTAAGGGCGAACAAATGTTCCCCCCCAAGCACCCACTGCCGTTCCAGCTTCCACCCTCCCGACAGCTACACACGATCCAGAGGGAGCCAAGAGCTCCCTCCCTCCCTCCTTCCCTCCCGCAGACACCAGCGGGGCTGAGCAGCGCCCGCCACCCGGGACGGAGTTTCCATGGGAGCTCCTTCTCCCTCCTCCCCCGGGATGCCCCGCGCGGCGCCGCCGTCCTTACCGCAGCACTTTGCCCACCGCCTGTAGGACCATCTTGCAGCTTAGTCCGGGCTTGGGGCTCTGGGCGAGCACGGGCCGTTCAGCGGGGAGGCTGCAGTGATCGCCGACCATGGTACGGCGGGGGCGCGGCCCAGCGCAGCGGGGCGCTCGGCTCGGCTCANGGCCCGCCAATGGCGCTGTGCGGGCGGGGCCGCGGCCGCTCCGCCCCGGCCCGGGCCGGGCCCCCGGCGCCTCATACAACACCCGCCCAGCACCCGCACGGCCGCCGAATGAATCCCCTGCCCCATCTCCGGGCATGGCAAAGCGGACGGGGCCCGATCGGGGAGGACGCGGGGCCAGCGCGCCGCTGGCGGTGTCCGCAGTGCGGGGCCGTCCGCAGCGGGGCCCGGCGGGACTCCCGCGGAGGAGCGGCGACAACGATGCCTTCTGTGAGCAAGGCGCTGCCCCGTGCCCGGGACTGTGACACCAAGGGCACGGGCTAGCCCAAGAGCGGAGCTGCAGACGGTCTGCCAGGAGCAGTTCTACACAGTGCACAGCAGTCCAGAAATTACATCAAGATCTTTACCAGCGAGGCTTGAACAGGGGAAGGAAGGGCGAACAAGAACAAAACCATAAACAGCAAGAATTGCCTTGCAATTGCAACCAGATTACGTGTAGGCACTTGGACAGTGGTGCTCAGAGGACAAAGGATTAAGCAGAATCCCCAAACACAAGGTCCACTGTGACACACCAGTGGTTTTTCCCAAATAACCCACTTTGCCATGAATTTTCCTAACAGACCTTAGCAAGGTACTGCACGTTCAGCTCCTTACCCACAGCACATAACCACCACTCCACACATCTTTCAGACAGGCAGCTGTGCCCACAACTCGCTGATGTAGCATTTAGAGCCAAATCACAACAAAAAATTTGGCAGGTGTGGCATAATGTGACTGAGAACACAAAGCCCTGAGGACATCACTTATTCTAACCCGAGCCACGACATCTCAGAGAACACAGCGGGTTTGCCGTTCTGCCTACACCAGCAACACAGGCTGCAGTCGGAAGGGGCAATTCCCCAGAGAGGTACAGCCAAGCGCTCCAGTTCGCTTACTTAGCAAGCATCTTCCCCTGTAAACAGAAGGCCAACAGGCTTCTTGAATTAAACTTCGTACAAATAATGGCATTGCTGCCGTCACCAACCTGGTCAAAGCACGTGGGAATGTGGCTGCTGTTTGCCCAAACCCAAGAAACCACAGCCATGTGATGCAACTTGGAGGAATAATGTGTCACTTCTCAATGCCTGTTTGGGACAGTGGTGTTCCTCAGCTATGCACTTTTAGTAGCATGTCCAAGTTAAGCCTCCACACCCTGGTGAAGCAGGAGGTGTTTTTATTCCCCCTCTCCAAGCAATCCACTTAAGACAGAGTTTTAATTACTTCACTGATAGGGCACAGAAAGCCTGCAGCTGAACACAGCTCAGCTTTCCATGCTGCATCCCCCCAGCACTTCATACAGAAGATTATCCAACCCATGAAAAATCTGATGCTTACTCAACCTTTTCCCCCAGTAACAGAGATTTGTGACAGTAACATTGAAAAGCAAGAATCCTGGCAACTGGAGGAAGGGCACATGCCAAGAGGGCAGCTGCCCTCGCTTCGTTCACCAGGGAAATCTGCACAGAGATATTTTTGTTTGTTGAAGAACCAACTTAAAAACAACAAGACTGTGACGTAAAGTAGCTTAAGTTTTAATAAAAGTCTGTCTATTCAAAGTAAAAGAAGAATCCAGGGGTGAAACCAAAATAAATACAGCTCTGTGGTAGTACAGTCGTGCTAGGAAAGCTGGCCTCTCTGTGACTCCGGCTCCTGAACAGT
Source organism: Grallaria varia (assembly GCA_013396735.1). Lineage (NCBI taxonomy): Eukaryota > Metazoa > Chordata > Aves > Passeriformes > Formicariidae > Grallaria > Grallaria varia. The sequence goes on along the minus strand of VWZG01012343.1, from coordinate 184,585 downwards.
CACTCTTCAGACAGAGGTTCTGTGATCTCACATAGGTTAGGAACTGATGCTCTGCTGTTAATATTGATAGATAACTGAAACACAAATTTCAAACCTGGTATCTTTTTACCTTAGCACAAATAAATGGCCTATTTCTCTATTCCACTAGGTTCCAAATCAAACCAGTGCTTTATCTTTTCCTTTCCTCAACCATAGGTCTCCATGGCAGTTTTTCTTCACTCAAGCAGTATCCCTTTTTTGGATCAACTGCATGCTACAGTTTACCTGTAGTATGGGATTTTATACAAGTTGTGGGAAAACTCAACATCCAAAGGCCGATTTTAAATGCTTCAAAATAATAAAAATCCTACAGGTTATTACAAGAAGCACAACTTAAGCACACACACTTTATTTATATGGCATCAACACAAATAATTTAAAACACATGTGCAGTACAGATTCTCACACTTCAACACAATTTCGAGCACATGTGCGGACACAAATGGGTTTACTTGAGAGCTGCTTCATACAGAATGTGTTTATTTGAACACAGCTGCTGGTCTGATCTTTCTTTACCTATGCATATTCTGAAGGATGTGTATCTGCACTACCTTAAGGGTGTGTCCTACCTATTCTGCCTATTTATCAGAAGGTCCTTTTTCACTTGCTTCCTCAACATCCTCTGCATATACTAACTGTTGGATCTGACCTTAGTCCAAGTGCGCTTCAGCACTGGCAAACTGCTTCTAGCATGTGCATTACCCTCCATACAGCCTTGAAAGATCACACAGTTGTGTACTGAAATCATCTTTAAAACATTAACAGAAATATTTTTGCATGGACCTACCAACAGCTTTATGATGTGTACTGGACCTTCACACATGTCAGCAAAACAGTAACATGACCAGTGGCACAGAGGAAGGGCTCAACAGTGCACTGGGAAGAAGGAAGCCCCATTTCTCATCACTTACACATGACTATATATACTTACAGCACACTGATGGAAAGCTTTCTACATTGATCCCGACTACCAAGCCAAGGAGCGATATTTATAAATTTTATGAATAATGCTTTGTATTTATAATGCTGTTATAAGCAGCAGTTAACAATTATATACTTATTTACTCCTTTTACGGTTCCATAAAAAGTACGGGTATTGCAGCCACCACAGGGATGTATACTAGCACCCAGAGGTTTGGCAAAGAAAGCTAGTCATATTCAACCCAGACAGGCAAACTATATGAGGTGGGGGGGGG
>VWZG01012343.1:140287-183337 GCA_013396735.1 Grallaria varia | reverse complement strand
GGGGGGGGGGGGGAATCATAACCATTATTTTGATTAAGGTACAATTCAGTATTTATATGCATAGAAATGAAGTCTTGCATCACACTGTAAAGTTCTGTTTTACATTAAACTAAAGTTTATTGTGTGCCCCTGCCTGACATATAATATTGCAATTTTGCAAGCTCATTAGCTCTTTTGACTTTAGGCTGCCCTGCTACCACCTAGCCAAGTACCCTCTCCATTTACTTCACAGCATACCCCCAGGTCTCTGGAACCACTGAAAACCAGCAACACAAACATTTTATCCTTTAGCTTGCCTCTAAGCTGTATTTATACTGAGATTACATTTGCTTTCCATTTTGTCATCCTCACACAGCAGCAGATGGCACAAGCAGATCTGCTCTACATCAACAGTAAAGGCATGGATTTTGGGACAGAAGACAGGCTGAAGGCAAGTTGTCCCAGTCTCAAAAAGCAGTTTGAAGGTGGTCATAGTGAAGGGGGAAATAGAAGATTTCAAAGGTACGTGTTCAGCTTCACTCTTGAGATAATGGCAGGAGAAATAGGTCTTCCTGGCCACACAGAGTGTTGTGACACAAGCTTATCAAAGTGACCACACACACTGCAGAGAGTTTGTGCATGAAAGACTGAGCTTAAAAGCAGCACATTCGTAAGTGACAAGGTGTCTACATTTGCTGCTTTATTGAAATTTCTGGTAAGCAATGGTAAGTTGGTGTCTACCCTGCAACCACCTTCGGCTTCATCAATAACTGTGTGGTGTTTTTTTCCTACAACAAGCAGAGAGCAAAAAAGGTACACAATATTCCCACCTCATCCATAACATGAGAAACAAAAAATCAATTGCAGCAAGAGCAGCAAATTAGCTAAAAATATCAGTAAAGCTCCACCAGGAACTAAAAAAAATGATATTGAGGCTTTTTGGAAAAGATGCACAAAATGTGAAGAACTAAGCATTCATCAAATACCACTTCACTTGAAAAAAAAAAAAAAAAAAAAAAAAAAGAGAAAGAGCAAAGAAAGAGTGAATGCCACTGTATGTACCAAACAGAAATCGTGATCTGAAAGGTACTGTATTTCTGACATGTGTAGGTACTTCTGTTGTTCTGAAATTCCAAATGTCACGTTAAGCCAGGTTCATCAAGTGTATATGGATCAGAACTGAAGAATACAAATGTGTTGAAGGTAGCAGCAACAGCAACAGCTCAGCAGGAGATACTCAACTCTACCAGCACTGAACTAGTACCCAAGCACTGTTAATAAAGGATGGGATGGTCACACTCGGTCTCTGCATGGAAAAGTGACTTGAAATAGAGAACAGAGTTCATTTCTGTCACCTGCATTTCAGTCAGTCCTCCAGAGTCAGCCCACCTCAAATGACAGAAGTCCTCTGCAAAACACACACTGGAAGGACACTTGCTTCCTAAGCAATCATTCCAGGTCAGTTTGTGGCAAGCAAGATTCCGAGTCAAAGAACTGCCATGGAGTTGGAGAGAAGCATCAGATTCAGACCTTAGTTTGTAGGATCCCTGAAAACCTAGTACTGTTATAAAAATAATTTCTATTATTAAGAGTTAGTATTCTGAATCCTAGGCAAGTTCCAAGATTACTGCATTCTGCTTAAAGCCTCCCTTGCTTTCAGCTGAAAAGGTTCTTTGCTTTCTGTACTAAGGTGTTGTATACCATTATATAGCACCTTATTTCAATGAGGATGAAGCAGTCCCTATATGATACCTTTCCTACAGAATTCGTTTTAGAACAGTAAAACACCACAATGGCACAGTTTCAGGAGGCAGAGAGCTTTCCTCTTTCTAGTTTGCAAAACAATGTGCTCGGCACTACTATATAATGGAACAATAAATTGGGAAATATTTGCAAATAAACAAATCTATCTTCCTCATAAAAGTGTCTTCCATAGAGACAAAGCTTGCTGAGCAAAATTCTAGTAACAGCTCCAGGTGACACTGGAGCTCAAGTGACATGCAAAATCCATCTCAGAGGGTAAAATCCCTTTTTTCTTTCAGTGGGGAAAAGGGGAAGAAGAAAACACAAACAAGTGAATGTGTGTCAGTGAAGCTAATACATTTATCATTTTGAGTGCCCAAAAAGATGTGTTTTAACACCTGCATCTCACCAAGTAAGTCAAAGGAAGAATTCTTATTAAGCAGAGTGCCTGATGATAGGCTGCTTGTGGAGCACACATAGAGCACACATTGAGATGCTGTATTTATACCACCGGAGCTGCTGTTAGTTCCTTCCCAGGGATAACACAAGTGACAATTCCATCTCACATTTTACCATTCCTTTTTTTTCCTTGCCCTAATTTTAAAGTTTAACTGGGCTGCACTCCAGGGAAGCATTAGTGCAATGGGTATTTGATACAGAAAAGCAAAAATGAAAGGCTCCTGTTCTTTTCCTTCCCTCCCCGAAATACACTGGACCTCAAGCTTCATATTAAGAAGTAAAACTTCTAAAACTTGGCTAAGAAGTTCTCCCTGGGGATTGTTTAACATATTCAGAGCTACTTGCTATTTATATACAGAACTCTCCTGTAAGTTTTACAACACAACTACTGTTTTCACAGACTTAGGTAAATATGGCATGGAAAATAAAACCCTAATTGCAAATTGGAACAAAACTCTGGGCTAAGGAGTCAAAGGTGTAATCAGCACAGGAAAGGAGGGTCTCTGTGTCAGCACTGTTATTGGTCAGGACTATCTACACTTGGGTGGGAGATGATAGAAGGAAAAAGGGGAGATGCTGAGAGTGAACTTGCAGAGTTTTCCCAGACAGATAGAGAAACACTACGGAAATACAAGTTTCCCTCCTTTTTGGTGCTAGGAGTGGCTTCATTTCAGTATAGCAAATGATTTTTTCTGGTAATGTCACATTTAGATGACAGCACCAGGGAAAAACAATTCATGAAATAAGCATGAAATTTATTCTGTGAGATTTTTCTCCAAGCACGCATTACAAAATGTAACACACAGAGCTTACATTATGTAATGAGAAACTACTCGTTCCTGGCACTTACAGAATAACTCCTCAGCTACTGCTTCTGAAGAGCAGGACCACAAAATCCAAAATGCACAAAATTAACTTGATTCACACCCAGATGAGCATATATTTGCATTCCATGTACAACTCAGCACACGGATGCTGCATCCAAGCTAATCTGACTTCTCAATACCACTCAGGCCCACCACAGATCAGAGCAACAGAAGGCCAGCACAGATTTTGCCATGTAAACAATGCCATGAAGTATCTAACTTAAAATCTGAAATATTTCAATTTTAGTACACAGATGAAAAATTTTCCAGCAGGCATTTGGCAAATGCTTAAGTAGTGTTTGCATTGGGGCAGCTCAGCCCAGAGGAGGGGCCGCTTCCCAGCTCTGCAGTAAAACCTGTTTGGCCAGTGTGCGTGCGAAGGCGTGTGCTGGACATGGATACTTCAGACAGACACTAACAAGGCGTTTGCCGCTGGGACTCACCTCTGCTGAAGTTACACTGCTGCATTTCAAAACAGTTGTGTTAGTAAAAGCATGAAGGTCCTGCCTTTGAGGAATGCTCAAACCTGACATGCTGCTGGATAAAGTATTTCAAGCCTTTCAAAAAAATTTACCTTTCTTATTCAGTATATTAAACTACAGGTTTAGAAATCTACTGAGAAAAAAGAAATTTGAAGTTTTATAGGACAATTCTTGACACTTGTTTATAGCCAAAAATCTTGCACACAAGAATCCACAATACTCTCACAGCAGCGCTGCCTTGAGTCTATGTGTGCCTGCCAGTCCTGCCTGAGTGAGAGCTCTGCCACATGTGGGACATACATACATATGTAGGCACAGCCACACAGGACTGCACAGGACAAGTAACCTGCTTGTCATTTTCCTAAAACTTCTTACAAAAACACAGCCAGTTTTCATGCTCTAGTTTTCTGATTAAGAAAATGAAACCAGTACATTCACTTACCCATTGGATTTGAATACTTGGATGGTATAAAACTTCCAGCATCTTCCAAAACCCAACATGATCATATGATCTTGAGATCAACCCTCTCCTACAAATTCTGGACAGATTTGGACAAAGAGTGGCAGGATAATACGATTTAAGGCTAAGACTACCAGGCTCTGCACTAATATATTCTGGAAGCGCACTGGCCTAGTTTAATAAGGAACTGGTGGATTAAAAAAAGCTTGTGTACACAGGATGGTTGTGTTTGTATCATATTCATTGTTTCTAAATATCATTTTTTCAAAAGCAAGTTAAGCCACAGAGAAAAATTTACGGAAAATATCACTTCTTTACACAAAGATAATAAAAACAACAAGTACCTAAATTATCTCAAACCACCAGAATTTTCCTTTTTAGGCTCAAAATATTTGAAGGCCGTTTGTAAAAAAGCCCCTTCTGGAAGCCTACACAGGTCATGGGGTCTACTGGTAACCGAATTGCCTTCCAAATTATGGTTAGATTATCACTTTACAGGACATAGTATTTTTATTACTGTGACACGCTTGCACTGCTGTAAACTCTTGTGATCAAGAGACAATCACAGACAACATCTTGAGGAAGAAACACCATGAAACATAGGAAATGAACCCAAAATTCATCTGATCAAGGAAAAAGAAAAGTTAGAACGCACAATGAAAGAGCCCTGAGTTTACGTCAATCATGGAGAAAGACACGGGTTTAAAAATACCACCATCAAGCACACATCTGTCACTGAGCAGCACTGCTGAACATGAGGCTGTTCTGATGCTGTCTTGCTTAAAATCTCCATCTTGCCTAGAATTTGTTCAATGGCTACATTAACACCTTTTCTTCCAGAGTCCATTACAACTCTTGAATGGATGTTTATTTACTAGGAAACAAAAGCACTGGCTGACAGAAGAGCTTTGCTGTTCTGGTTACAGAAGATTGTCATTTGTCATGTTTTAGTAATGCACTAAGAAAATTAGCCTTGCCTGATCTCTGGCACAAAAAAGGTAACATTTAAGTTACTGGACAGAAACTGAGGAAAGACACTACTGGGTCTATCAAGACTGTTCTGCATGAACTTTCCTAAATAAGTCTCTACTCCAATTCCACATCCCAAACCAATTAAATTACTATATTCTACATTTTGCATGCCTTTTTGACATACTTTTCCTGAACTACTGGCTTTCAGGACTTTGTCCATATCAATATGTACTGATACTAGGATCGATGGCTAATAATGTCAAACTATTATAATTCCTATTTAGCTAAAAAATACCACTACCATGAACACGGTAAAGACATCATCTTCAAATGCTTGATGAAAATTGCTTCATTGAAGCTGCAGTGTGACTGCAAGGATGGACAGGCAGGTGAGGGCCAAAGGACAGGAAATGGTACGTGGTAACACAGGAGGGGCAAGACAACTCCAGTCTTCTGAGAAGTCCCACTCTGCCACTACTTCCTCTGAGGTGTGAATGAAATTGAGCCCCTCTCTAAGGTAAGTTTATACACACACACACACACACATATATATATATACACATACAATCAAAGTTTATAAACAAAAATTTTATCTAAATTCAGGGATAACACAGTACCTGAACTATTTTTGCATTTTTTTGGCTTCTCGCTGGGGAAGTGAAAGCAAACACTAGAATATGTATTCACCCTGCACCTTGAGCCACTTCTACACTTTGAAGGTACATTATGCGCATCAAGGAAATGTGCTCCAATACACAGTACATGAACCTTTCATTTTCAACACTCTAAAAATGGTTTGAAACTGGGGAAAATACATTGTGTTCCACTATGCAAATAGCATCTTCCCTGTTTAATTATAGTGCATTTTGCTGAGAATTGCATCATGACTAGGATACTACCAAGAGGACAAACATTTAACCACTATTCTTAGTTTGCTAGAAAATTTTTCCCACATTACATAAACAGGTCCACACCCACACTTGGGCTGCACCATCAATCTCTTCATTGTTTTTATTTTAGTAAAGGAACAGTTATTTTTCATTTCAGTAGCTTTATTTTTATTAATGTTATGAAACAGTGAAGAAAGCTGAAGGAGAAAATTTAGTATTATTCCTCCCTTGTCTTTACCACTGTTGACTCAACTTTCTGTACTGGCATGCTAATTAAAAAAAGTACCCTTAAAACTTCATTAAAGAAAATATCCTTAAACTTCAGAAAAATAATTTCCTTCTGAACGTGCGCTGAACAGAAAAGAGTGTCAAGGAGTTTTTCCTGTTTCTCCTGCTTTCATGAAATGAATGAGTGCATTTCTCACAAAAGGAGAAATAGGACAGTATTTGTAGTTCACACACAGTAACCAGAAGCACCAGAAACAAAACATAGCAGATTACTGAAAATATTATCAGAATTATACAAGCTCTTCCATATGTTGGCCAGAACTATGAACCATGCAAAATTGCTCTGAACAGATGCAGCCTTACATAATTTTAATTCTAGACATATCTCTGACAAAGAGTCAGCCAATTCAGGGCGACCACACCTTAACGAGTCACATTAAAACAAGACAGCTAAGAATGAAGCACTCAAAAGCTACCCTCGGTGTATTTATTTGCACTCCATATTCAAGCATCTGATTTTACCTCAGAATTCAGTTTTTCATTTCGTGGGCTGGAGGGTAGTAAAATACAAAATATCGATTCTGCTCCCAGTTGCTCGGCTACATGCTCAGTGCTAAAGCAAAAAAAAAAAAGTACAAATCCCATTAAGGATCAAGTTCCAGTCTTCCCAATCCAACCAGATTGTTGGATATAAAACTGATCACTCAAAAGAATTTATGTGACTGTGTGAACATTAAAAGGTTGGATCTTAACCTCCCTGAGAATCATGAAAAATATGATTTCTTAAGGGACTAGGAAGGAGAAAAGGCGAGATCATGGTATTTTAACTCTACAGGGTAGAAGAAAAACTTCATTTCCTTCCTAATATATGCTCCACATTTAAACAGTGAACAAATGACAAACTAAATGCAGATTTTGAAAATAATTATTTTATCATAAAACAATACACTCGTTGCTTTTAATGATACAACATTCAAAACACATTGCTGTTGCTGTTTCTGAAAGTAATAAAATATTTTACTCCACAAACTAGGCTTTGTTTGCATATGCAAATGTTCATGCATATTTGGATCCTAACCACAGCGATACTGCTTGTGCGCCTGCTGACTACCAATCCTTGTATGAAGGATCTTTTTGCTTGCCTTTCCCTATGACTAAATTTATAAAGAGACTGGTAAAAATCCACTTAATTGAAGTCAACATCCATATCCATCACAATCTGAGTGCATATCAAAACAGCCAACAGACAGAAAGAATAGCAGTGAGGACTGACACCCTGCTATCAATCCGCTGAGCAGTGACAGGCACTCGCCTGTGACCCCAGTGCTCTCACCAGCCCTCAGCGCTGCAGCCCATCGGGTTCTTCTGGTGTCCCTAAAGGAGGAGGGAGGGCAGGATCACTAAATGAAGATGTTTGCTTGCTACACCAAAATAAAAGAGACAAGAAACATGCTTCACTGTCCAAGGATTCACAAAGTCCTTCGAGAAACAAGCCTTGTCAGATAAAACTTTACCTTTTAAACAGCCAGTTGGAGAAGGAATGACCTGGCACGGACTCAGCTGTTAGCAACATGCAGGTAATGTACAACTCCTCTTATCTTTCACCTCATATGACTATTGCTTTGTCTTCACCAGTAATGGTTTGTTGAGGGACAGTAGTTTTAAAGACAAAATATGCAAGTCTTACCACCGCACAAAATTCACACAGAGACAAGATCTGCCAGGTAGGTGCAATCAGAATTGCACCCCCCTTCTTGGGGTTCAGTTCATCTCTTTTAACCTTGTAGATAAAAAAAAAAGTTGTGTCCCCATTATGGTTTTTATCGCTTATATATTCTAATTATTTCACAATAAAATCATGTTCTTTTTGGAGCCAAGATACTTTGCTTACAAAAATACAGCATGCAGCAAAGAGTGGCTGCTACTGCAGACACAGCAATTCTGAGGAAACCTGTGCTTTGCACACACATTTTAGAAGTCACCCCTCACCCATGCCTCTGGGCTGTCCAAGTAAAACAAGCTATACTGGTAAAATAAACACATTTTGCCAATAACTGCACTTGACTTTCTTCCAGTGCAGGTGTACTCTCAAAAACCTCCTTCATACCCCAACCAACAATGCCAGAAGACATTTGGAACAGAGACAAGATGTACACAGGTAACACCCAACTTTTCCACCCGGTGATTCACACATTTCCTCCAGTGGCATGCCAGGCTCCTACACCACAGAACCTACCCAATGCTTCCCTGAAAAGCCTGATTTACGGGGATTGCACAAATCAAAGGCACTGCACGTGCAGGGAATGATGCAGCCACCTACCTCCTGCTCAGGAGCCCACATAAAAAAGCAGCCACAGTAGGGTGCCTTGTCCAGAGCTCCTTTCCAGGGGCCCTTGGGGAAGCAGGGGCAATTAGGTGCAGGCCACAGAATGAGCTACCAGACCCAGGATGCTTGGGAACACTATATGGCAGCACACCACAGCAACCAGGGCAATAGGCTCTGGGGTCAGAACCAGCCTTCAGCTCTTGCCTGCCTTCCGTCTAGTTACTCCTGTACTGAACCCAAAGCACACTTTCCAGAAAGGCATCTGGTTTCAACCTGTGTATGTGACAAGGAGGAAGAATCAGTTATTTTGCTCAGCCATTTGTTTCAATGGCAGATCACATCCATTGTTAAAGTGCACATCCTTTGAATATTTCAAACCTTCTAGTTTTAATTTCCATTTGTTTCCAATTATGATTGTCATTCTTTTTGTTATATTATAGCTTCCTTCTTCCCCCTTTCTTTATACTTCATTAGTTAGATATTATATTCACCTCTTCATCTTACAAATAACCAAAAACTAATCTCCTTATGCCTCATTATTAGAATTTTTTCCTGTCTTCAAGTACTGCAGGGCTTTTCTACCTTTCTAATTTAGAAGGTATCCAAGTGCCTACTCAAGACAGTGCAAGCATGACTGCTCCAAAGACCTGGATCCATCCTAAAATCTTTGTAGGGATGAACAAGCACACAAAATTTCATCTGGATCTCCATTCCCCAATAAATTAAAGGGCCTGTTGCAAGGTTAGAATGTTCACGTTTCTAACATTTAGAAATTCAGAGAATATTTGCATCTCAAGTCAACAGAAAGAATGCTAGTTCTCATTATTTCACCAAGGAAAGAAAAATCTATTAAATCACTAATTTACTTAAATTATCCAGACAGAAGAGATATAAATATAATATAACCCTTGTGTTATAAATATTTAATCAGCTTAGTAACAACTCAAATCATTTCATCCCACATGGATTGTGCTACCCTTTATTAAAAATCTCAAGGAGGGAAAACAAAACAAAACGCTTTCATAAGCCATTTTCTTTGCTTTCTCACCCACAACCATGGGGAGGGAAGCCACAGCACAGTCATTCAAAATTAGGTTGTAAGGAACAAATGGAGAGCATATGTCAAAAATTTTATGTCCTCTTCCACATAAAATTAGCTCCTTATCATTGCGTTGCTTCCACTGTAATCCTTGAATACCCTTGAGCAAAGAGCAGTTACGATCCGAGCCAAATTATCTGACCCAAGGGACCATGTAGGAAGGAGCAGGGAACATGATACAGCCTAAAATTTGAATGACTATGTCTTATCATCTGCTAATATGACCATTAGTGTGGAAAGCCACTCAGTTCCACTTTACAGCCCACTGTCTACAATGCCTTCCTTATTCTCCACTCTTATTCTCAGACAGGGCAAATGCCTTCTCCCATCCTTTACAAGGAACATATTAAGAGAGCAGCAATGAAACACTCTCAAATAAGTTGTGTCCCCCAATTCCTTCAATACTGTCTTTCATCTCACTTTAACAAAGCTACTTTTAACATATAGAACTCAGAAAAGACAAACAACCATACCTGAACTTGCTGAAAAACATGACCCACCCTCCCCCTCTCCATATACTCAAGGATCAGTGTGTTGCTTGATGGATGAGAATCCCAAGGTTTAACAGATTGCCACTGTGCAAGTCAGAACTTGCAGACATTTCCCAACTTCAACGTGTCACACCTCTACTAAAAGTGAAAGCTGCAGTTTACCATCTTTAGGGCTTCATTTACCGCCTCATTTCAAATTCCAGACAATCAGCTTCCAACAAGACTTGAAAGCCCATGCTCTAGTACCATGCAACAAAGGAAGCCAGATTGCCCTCCTGTACTGTAGACATCTGCTTTTGTGCCACAACTTCTATTAGCAGATTGTTGCTTAAGAGAAACAGACTGGCAATGAGAAACAGCTCAGCAGCTTGGCATTTGTTCTACTTGTGTAACCCTTCACAAACAGCCTCCCATTTCCATGAAGGCAACAAACAGCTGCTCTGTGCACATACAAATATTAAATAAACCAAAAGCTGCAATGTTGTTCAAGAGTTGGCTGAATGGATACAAAGAAACAAAACCACATTGACATTCTCATACTCAAAACTTCTGAGTGAATTTCTTCCATTTCCAAAAATCATTTAGAGTAAACTAATATTTAAACAGTGCTTAAGCAGTCAGCAAATAAAGGTCTCTTAACAGTGTTCTTCAGCAATCTACCAACACAAAATGCCACCAGAATCTTTTTAAGCTCTTTGAGATCATCTTTTGGTGACACACCTAAGCCACTCTGTCAGCTTGCTTCTTCAGAGAGGACTATTCCCGTCCATTCCTCCCTGACCAAACCAACTGGAAATGGTGCATTTTCATTTTCTGCCAGTTTAACCCAGCCCACCATGAGGCAATTTCAGAGTCACTGGACATGCAAGAGAAACAGCAGAACCCAGCTAGGGAAAGGAAGTCCCTTTCAGGGAAGGTTTGCCACTTCAGTGGCTCAGCTGCACTGTTGAACAGCAGCACATTTACACCGAGTTCTTTACACATGCATGTGGAAAGAACAGCACCCAAGGTGGGCAGCTACACTGGTTCCCATAAATGAGAGTGATAAGACTATAAGCAGAGCAAAATTACACATAGCTACTTGTTCCATTATCCCATGCTGCCAGGACATGGTGTTAAGTACTGCTGTAAGAAGAAGTCAGGAGTGCTCCAGAACATGGGAAACACTTGGAGGAATAGGAAACTCAAACTTGAGACAGGAAAAGTACAATCCAAGCAGAGCTGTTCAGCACACTCTCACATGTCAAGACAACTGTCAGAAAACAGCTCACCACGGTTGAAGACTATCAAAAGGCAATAATGTCCTCACAGTCCTGCAGTTTTCTAGCCACTCTTTGAAGAATCACTCTACATAGTAACAATAAAGACAATCAAGCCTAAGCATTATGTCTGAATCTTGAAGCATATGAAGCTTGAAGTATGTATTTGGGACAAATAGGGAATTACATTCCTAAGTAGGACATGAAGCATGCTCTTAGACACTTTGTTTACAAGTAGTTTTTTAATCCTCAGAGACCTGCCTGTTTTGAAATTGCAATATTTATTCAAATATTTACTTACAGGGGAGCAGACAAATTACAACTATTTTTCAAGAATATGACAATGAAAATATTTAACCTGTGTTGCAAAATAGTTTGTAACACAGAAACTGCGTCATCATTATCATAGTTACATATGCTGTAGAGCAGATTTACTAATTATATATATCAGATTTACTATCATGTTTACTATTGATAAACTATTGTGCGCATACAGAAGTAGAAATTTACACATTTTATCTCTTATTAAGAGTGCCATGGTAGCCAGGTTGGAAACTTATTAATCTATTTTGATTTTCAAATACATGTAAAATATCAAAAGCTCAATTTATTTATTCAGTCCACTGAATTGCTCCAAAACAGTAAGAGCCACTGTCCCACCCACCAATGTCCTTCAGAATTCCTGTAGCTGGAATATGTGCTGATGGACAGAGCAAAAGCAGCAAACCTACACACAACGTAACTCCTTTCTGGAGCAAAACAGAGCAAAAGGAACTGATAATTCTAAACAGTGTTCTGAAAATCCCAAAACTTTACTTTTAGTTCTTGAACCACTTTTAGGAAAGCCGTTAGTTATTCATAGGACTTCTCTAATACACAATGACACACTACTATTTGCCCTGTAATTCCGCTATCAATCACATGCTACATTATTGACCACCAAGTTCTCCAACAAAGAGCAAAAGCATAGGGTTTTTTCCTTAAAAGGAGAGCATAAAGAGGAGACGTTAACTCTAACTTGGTTGAAGTCGCCTCTATGAAAGTAAAATTTACTTTTGTAATTTGTAGCAGTGGAGTTGACTGTAAAGTATAGCAGTCCCAACTGGTACTATTTTAAATCAGGATGTTCAAATATGAATAATGTTCAAAATTTAAGGTGGGAAAAGGCCGAAGCCGCTATTGTTCATATAATATGGGATGGAATTGGAATACCTGCAAAAATCTAAACTAATAGACTGGGTATTGGAGAAACATGGTTGGCACACCTACACAGCTATCCCTCCAAGTCAAAAGAAAAATCATTTTGTTGCTATCCTGTACGTTTTTACAGTCATTACAACTTTAGTAGGATTGCACTCAGAAAGGGCTAAAATTACTTTCTAAGTGGCTTAAGCACATGTTCCCTCCCTGCCACTGTATCCTCTGTCCCTTGCAAAACTCACCTTTCAAAGCTTAGTAGTCTGAGACAAAAATTAACTCATAAAACTGGAAAGAAAGGAATTTGGGAAGAAATCCTGCAAGGAAAAGGGGAAGATAATGACAACTTTTCTACACTTGAGACTGGGTGAAAGCGACATAATTAAACCCACATATCCAGCTCTTTTTATCACCTTTCAGCCAGTTTCTCTCTCTGATACCACTCTGCAGGTAAATCCCGATGGGACCAGGTGAGGAACAGGGAGCTGTTTCGCCATGGCCGAGCCAGGGACCTCGGTGGAGGCTGCAGCTCTCCACAGGCACCGGCTGGCAGCTGGTGCAGGCATGCAGTCACTGCCTGCCTTTTGTTTTTCAGAACAAGGAGAAAACACATTTTTCCCCCTCCCTTGTCTGGGAAACAGGAAACAGATTCTTATAAAGACTCTCCCACATACAGACTGGGCAGGAAAAAGGTGGAGTTTGGCAACATTAAGACTTGTTCTTCAAATGCAGACCAGTAATTATTCCAAGGTAAGCGACAGGATGGCTGGGCTTACTAATGTTTACTCACCCTGGTGCTGCTGTTTTCAAATGTATTTATATTTCATGCAGACTTACCCGTAAATGTAAAAATCAGTTATTTTTACCCGAGTTTTCAGGTGGTTAGACCCTTGCACAGACTTTATATACCTTCACAGAAATGTAACAAATGCAAATAAATACATTTTTTTCAATACCTGTACAAGTTAATCTGTTCTTAAGTGCCTTATAAAGTGGCTAGACTTTTTTTATCCATTTTTTATAAATGAGACTATACTGTTCCAAGTGCAGAATACAGCTCCCCAGAGCAGAGGAAAAGTTCTACACCTCCACTTCAGAAACCATAAGCTAGTAGCAATATTGTCTTTAGCTCAGGGAAAAAAAATAATTCATTAGGTCAGAAATAAATGTATGTGGGCTTTCTAGGAGGGTCAGTCACTTGATAACTAATTTGTACGTCAAAGGACAGATCTTGTTGATCGTATGTATTGCAGGAACACATATTAAAAACTAGTAACAGGAAAACATGAACCAATGGAAGGTTCTCCACTGAAAAAAATCCTGAGATGCTGGTTTGACACTACTTGTTAGGAGCTACCTGAAAAAAAATCCTAAAGTAGCTTGATTGTATCACACACAGTTATGTTATCCACCTTCACAGAAAGCACCTAACATCCTGACTGCTTAGTATTAGAGTGCTAATCTGGATGGGAAGCAATGTCTCTTCAAAAGTCATATTCCAACCATTGAGAAATAAATTTATTTTAGTGAAAAAATTAAATGAATCTGCAAAAAATCTGATTTATTTCAGTTCCTGCATAGCTACCTTAACTTGTGTTTATCAAGGTCATACTTAATAGCCTTTTAGAGCTTGGGGGGGGGGGAGGGTAAGGAAAAAAAAGAAAGATTCTTTTAATAATCTTAAATGTGGTGTCTTGAGCATATTACAAAACAGCATTTAACCCCATAACAATATTTAAATATGTAGTCAATGTAATTACTCTTCAGAGTGTTCTGTGAGCCATCACTCATTACAGAAATCCTCTAACAAGCTCCATGAAAACAAATTATAATGAAAAAATTATTAAATTCCCCTCAGAAAACTGCCATGTTACTGGATATAGAATACACCCGTAATTAAAACTGACTGGGGAAGCAAAGACTTGTCTTCAAAAGTAATACATTCAACACCTTTGAGTACTGTAGCTGCATGACTGCCATGAAATAAAGCTCCCAAGCCAATAAACCTGACACGCAGTCAGCGTGGTGCTGTCAACTACCTCACATGCAGCACGAGCATCTTGGCTGCCAATGCATGGCGCTTCCTGATCTTAAGCATCCATGGGCATCACTGCTGTTCTCTCCCACACAAAGTCAAAGAACTTTTATTTTCTTTTAGCTAAGCTAGCAACATGAAGCAAAGTGATGGTTTATGCTGTGTTGTTGGCAGGACAGAGCTTTGGGAATTTAATTTTAAAAAATAATTTAAAAATCAGGTTTTGCCTTTTCTGCTCTTAGAGTGGACCATAATCAAGAGTCCCCTCAAGACAGTGGTGAGGAAAGAAACTTCAATTTACATCATCATTACTGTAAGTATAGTCGGACAGTGGGCACGGGAAGAAAACATGCTCCCATTCTATTTTAATGGAAAGCCTAAATTCACTGAAAAAATGCATTTTAAATGGCTATGCTTAATACATTTATGCTTTCACAGTAATAACCCATTTAAAAGCTCTATTCCTCAGAGCATCTTAGGGGGAAGAAGCAGAAATAAACTGTCCATTGCATATCAAGTTACTGAGTCTGCAATTCGCAGTAACTGGTGTAAAAGCTGACAGTTAATTTACTGCCCCTAGTTATTATTAATGAACTATAAAACAGGCTGTTATTAGTTCTGGTGTAAAACAGATAAATTATATGCCTACTTTTAGTGGGTGCTTCTTATCCTGTGTATATACAATCTTCATTGATAGCCCTGACCACACTACCCATTCCACAAAGCAATTCACTTGGTGGGGGAGGGAGAAGAGAGAGAGGAAGGGAGTGGGCAGAGAAGACGTCAAAAAAAAGAAAAAAAAGTTAAGCCTCTAAAGTGTTTTGTTGTTCCCTTTTCTGGACTCAGATTGTTAATGAAGCAACATCTTTGTAATACTCGAGTCCTAATATGAGCACTTATCACCACCCGAGATTCTGTGTAAGAGCAAGGATGACAGTTTTCTGGAATTTGTGCCACAGCATTGTTTTATATCAAAATGTGAGGCACTTTCAGTAAGACAGTGTATCCGGTATGACTGGAAGAAAAAATATTTAAAAAAAAAAATTAAAAAACACAGGGAGAGAAAAAATACACAGGACCTGTAAAAGCACATTTTGGAGTTCTAAATCAAATCTCTGCTTCTGGTAGAGACTAATAAAATATCTGTGAAGAGTTACTGCTAGCTCCATGCAGATAAGCTATGAGAATGAATATTCCGGTAGGTTGTTCTTTGATATAAATATTTCCAAAGGGTGGGAGATTAGCTGATCAGGACACTTTCAAGAGTATGTAATAAAAGGAGCATGATTCTGTGTCACAGCCTGAGTCTTACTTCTTAATCACCTTTTCACATTAAAAAAACTCTGCTTTCTGACTAAAATATCATCTGGCATAAAGTACTGCAGTTTCAGAATTACATTACAAAATTATTCTATACTATATGCTTCACTGATCTGTGTAACCGGCTGATCAAGAGGTTATTCCCCCAAAAATGTGATATTTAATGGAAATCCTTATTTTCTGTAAGTCATCTGCAGCATTCATCATGAAGAAGGCCCAGTTCCAAATCCATATTTGGGAATAGCTCTATTAATATAACAATAATGACTCACAGTGCAAGTTCTAATGAAATCTTCTATTTAGAAGCATTACATTTATAATACTTTCCCCATATAAGGCTTACAGTTTAAGCCTTTACACATGCATTGTTAATGAATATAAAAATGCTTAAACTACTTCTGAATGCTCAGACATCCAAAAAAAATTTCAAAGAAAACATATGTGAGATCATAAATCTTGTGCTATAGGACAAATGCTACGTGAACAGCTAGGCTGAATATAAAGGGCAGTAGAATCATAGAATGGTTTGGCCTGGAAGGGACCTTAAAGATCATCTAGTTCCACCCCTCTGCCACTAGACCGGGTTACTCAGACCTCCATCCAACCTTGTCTTGAACACTTCCAGGGATGGGTCATCCACAACTTCTCTGGCCAACCCATTCTCCCTCTGTAGACATACAGCAGTCAGAGCAGCCTCAGATCTCAGTCTTCATCCAAACACTACTGGAACATCATCCCTGCATAGACTGCAGTAACCTTCCTCCTCCAAAAAAAGAACAAAATAAGCAGCACATTTTAATGACATGGGAGAAGCTGCCTCCCTTTGTAACTGAAGCATATGAACGGAAATCACTGCCAGCTTCAGAAAGCGGGAGAGTGAACCTGTAACTAAGTTACAAATGAGGGAAGGCCTGGCTACAGATGACCAAGAAAGTTCTAATATACCTCCAATGAGAGAGCGCTCAGCCTCCACTACGGGCATTTTGCATCTTGGCTTACATTTTCTGACACCATAAAGCATCCTAAAGATGACCCTCCAAAAATGGATTCCCAATCCAACAAAAACTGAATAGATGATCTACATTTTTGGCCCTAATCTGATAAATCTGTGCTGTGCTTTCCAAGCATAACAGTCTGTATTGCTACCCTTGTATTTCCCCTTTTTTTATGACAGGGAGTGTGGTAATTTGGGAGGACTCTAAAGCAGTTCAAACAGCTGCTTCTCCTCAGATAAGACATTTGGGTGTTCATACTACCTCTGTCTGCCAGATGAGCTATTTCAACAGGCTTTCGTGAACTGTTTGTCACATCCTTCAAAGCTATTTTTCCTGCATTTGCAATGAGACTTAATAAAAAAGCCTTCTGAAGCAGGCTTACTATGCTCTTTCCGATTTCTACTTTTTTGGGCAAAACAAACAGAAGATATACTTTTTCTCCTTGTCTTGCTTTGCGTCAGTACAAGACGGAAGCACACAAGAAAAATAAATTCTTTTTCAATTTCAGTGCTTGGCTCAAAATCAAAAGTCATTAGTTTAAAGCAGTGGCTTGGAGAAGAGGAAACATCTTGGGGCCAACAATATTTTATCAGAGTCAGCTGAGCATCCATTAATCATTAAGATATTCCTAAGTATTTTGTCCCTGTCCAACTTGAATTTGTTTCAAGGCATGGGTTAGTTCTGACTGTGATTATATATAATCACCTTCATGTACACACAGAACCAAGATTAATGCAGCAGAACTCAAAGAGTATTTGCAGAAGGGCCCAGGACTGCACTGAGCAGGAGGAGGGAAATGTCAAACTACTTGAACTCTCAGGTGAAACATCGATGTCACAAGTCAAACAAAAACTTCCCAAGCAAATTGAGCAAGTACTCCTCAGCAGCACAGGCACTGAGATGCTAAGCTGCAAATGCTGCATTTTCAAAGCTTTCACCCCTGCCAGATATCCGAATGGACTATCTAGCTATATTCCTTTGGCACTTAAAAACGTCCCAGGAAAACACACCACACAGAAGTTACTCAACAGTGCAGTCATAGAGGGCAATGATGAGAAGATAAAAATTCTTTAATTAACATTTAAACATTGTAGTTTGTGCTACATATTTGTTTCAGCAAATAACCTCTTGTACATGTTGTTCAGTTTCATCACCATGGGAGTTTGGGATGGCCACTATGCAGGAGCTGCAGAGATTATTGCTTAAACAGTACTTCACAACAGACAGCTGTCAAGTTTTAAACCCACACTGGTTTAGAAAACATTGCAGACCAAGGGTAGGCTGCATGACCTTGTCAAAATTGCCATGACAAGCAGAAGAGAATCATGAGGCACCATGTGGCTCTCTGACCAGAGTCTTTGGAAAGCCCAATTTGGGTGCAATTTTACCTAGTGGACTGTTTGTAAGTATATCCTATGAACGAAGGTCAGCAAGTTGCCAGCTGTCCAGTGGAGGTCTTCACTTCTACAGTTCAGAATCTACTTACCACTACAGCAAAGCTTTCTTGCAGAGGGCATGGCCTTTGTGAAGGTATACCAAAAGGGCACAGTTCCATCTGCATCACAGCAAAGGTTTTACGAATGCATGGGCCCATGCATTATGATTCCAAAAGGCACAGGACACTTAGATCACATCACCAAAGTTCAAGCTGCATATTTGTTTTGGGTGCGTTGAGGTCATATCTTGTGAAATGCATGCTTGGATTTACACACTTCCTTAAACTTAAGTCATTAAAAGAAAAAGAGGAAATAAATGTGTAATAAACAATATTTGTTATCTGACATCCTACCAGCCTGCAAAGACTTATACTAAGACTTACACGAATTCCAAATTGGCAAAAGAAGACAAAAGAAAAAATAGCAATTGTAGAGAGAAAAAAATGATGCTGCAATGATTACAGCGCCAGTGCATTTTTCACTGCCACTGTGTCACAACACAGCACCAAGCAAATAAAGTATTATCTCCCAAACTAGCATGACCTTCAAAGGAGATCATTTATAAAAAGAAACTTTGTAATGCAAAGAAATAAAATCAGCACACTGCAGGTTAGCCCACAACAGCAAAGCTGACAACAACACCGTTAAAGAGAGGCTGGCATGCAAGGTTTCTGCCCTCAGTCTCAGCAAGATAAAGCGGGTCTTCTAACTCAGTGTCCTCTGATGAATCTTAGCACCAGATCCCTCTGCCTCCACATACATGCATAACCATTACCCACTTCAAAAAGCAGGAGTGAACATGCCCATGTCCAGTGTGACTGGCTCAAAGAATACCTATAAATCACTGTTTCTAAGTGAAACTCTGAATTTCAGTTGTGTTTCCAGTTTATGTTTGTACAGTTCTTACTCTAGCGTCTACTGAAGTGTGATGGAACAGCAGAAAGGCAAGGCAGGGGGAACTTTTTGCTGGTATTAGTTTTGAAAATATTTTCAAGTATCTTGGCTCCCCTTGTACTCTTCCTCCTCCTCTATGAGTCTGCAAGCGCGATGACGGCCTGACCAAATGATACACAGAGAAAAAGTAATTACTGCAATTACTTTTGCTACAGTTCTTTCTTTACAAGCAAAACTAAAAGGAAGAATCAGTATTTTCCTGAAAATTGGATCAAATATTTGAGGTTTTGCAGAGTACTGCAAGATGTCAGACAGAACTATTAAAAACAAAAGTGAGCATCTTTACGCAAAAGATGGAAGGATCTTCACACAAAATGTGTATCCTAGAGTTTGGCTGTACAAACAACTCCCATTGTTTTTGTGGGAGTTTGTTTGTTTGTGGCACTTTTTTAATTTTTTTACGTAAGAGGAGCTCAGCACTTTCATGCACTACACTGTAAAGAGCAATCCTGTACTATGTCCCCTCCATGTGCAGATACCTGCTGCAGCATCATTTGTATTTGCCCTGCAACATTCCACCCCAATGAGCTCCCCTCTCCTCAAGTGACCTGCACAACAGGGTGCTGCTCCACCTGACAAGTGGAACACGCTGTCCCAAACAAAAACCCCTGAAGATCAAAACAAGCCTTTCTGCTGACGTGGCAAAAGTTTAGGCTAAACAGGAAAACATACTTGAAGCTCTTTTTCCATTACCTTGCATTATTAAACCATCTAGGCAAGAGATAAACATAAAAGGAATTTCTTTAATTAGATAAATTCACTCCTCAGCATCTGTTGTTTAATAAAGCAAAGCAGATCAGCATGTTAGAATCAGATAATATTGTAGTCTCCCACAAACTCACAGCTGAAGCTTCTTTTTCATGTAAGCATTTGGGTGCCACTGGTTTTACTCAGTGTAATACAACACTTCCAGTTAAATACTTGCTGTAAAATGTAATGCCAGGTACACACTGGGCCACAACAACTGAAATTCCTTAAAATAATTATGCAGCATCTTGCAAGTTAGAACGAGGCAGAACAGATGCACAGGGTGATCTTGTACAACATATTTCCCTGAAGTTCTATACCATGCATTCATTTTTATTAAACCTCAAATGAATTAATGATTGTGCTTCTTGTAACTAAAATCTAAAAAAAATTCCTTCAACACAAGCAATATCCATTACCTTTTGCTTTTCAGCACCATTTCTCAATTGACACTCTAACAAAATCTCTCAAAGGGTCAAAAACCTCTGCAAAAAAAGCCAAGTTAATCATAATATATTCTTAGCATCTATCTACTACAAATTCAATCCCATTGAGGGACAAATTCATCTTACAGCTTAAAACTAGATACAGTAAGATAGTACCTTCCAATTATGTTTGATCTTGTGTGCAGTCAGATCATGGAATTTTCATTACAGTTAAGAAAAAAAAAGGGTTAAGGATATGCCAGGAAGATGTTAGCACCAATCTACTCTGACATTAAGAAAACCTGATCCAAATAAAATTTAAGAATTTTTAAAAAATCAAATTTAAACATATGTTGGCAAAGCAAAGGACCCTTCTAAGCAGCATTATGCAGAGCAGTGCAGCCCAGCTGAAAACCACTGCAAAGTATTCCCAGTTTGATCCCCTTGCATCGCTGTATTCCCAATCTGATCCCCTTGCACTGCTTGCTGCCTCTCCTGTGCAGAGATTGCCAGTCAAACTCATGGTCCGTGGCACGGTTAAAGCACCTCAGCACCATGGGGTTAGTCTGCACCTCTGCTCTGAAGGACACCTGGGCTTTTCAGGAACAGAGCACTAAGGCAGCTGCCCCACAAAGCACTTATCACAGCGCTTACTCATTACAGAAGGTTAAAAGCAGCACCAAAGGAAAATGACATTCCAAGACTAACAACTTTCTTCATTTGTCAAGTCACCTGCCAAGCACAAATAAACAGTTAGCACTGAGCTGTGGAAGTACCAATCCTCTTCAGATCAGGTATGCTGCCTCGAGAAATAAAACTTACATCATATGAAGACACATAAGAATCTGCTTTAGTAAAAATCAAATGCAATTGTATTTTTAAAAATTCAGCTGAAAATTTTCTGGTTTCAATTTTTACAACAAGATTCCTTAAACAAGGAATAACTAGGTAGTTATCTTCTTTCCAGTAATGGTATATTCTCTGTTGCTGAGAAGATTCAACAGCAGAGAGAAAGAAAATCAGTATTTTTAAAATGACAAAGATAGTAAAGTAACTCAGACCAGTTTTTACTACTTGAAACTACTTAAACTAATTTTTCATACTGATTAAATTTAAGGTAATTTGTATTCCATGTCAGGGAGCATCACATTTAAGGAGTTTAGCTCTTGTTTGTACCAAAAGCTCGCAAATGCCTAAAATAATTAGTACAGGCACCTCTTTGGGAATCACACAGTTACTAATGTTTCATGGTTTTGCTGAGCAGATCCACCTTATTTTAAAATACAGACAACTCTAACCTGCCCCCACCAAACACACACACTATAAAAACAAATTAACAAAACGCAGAAGAAAGCAAGCTAAATAAAGCTGCATATTTCATACGCTGATATCCTCTGCTCTTTTTGAGACGAAAAACATGGCCATTATTTCATGTACCCCATCACTAGAAAGGAAAATAAAGGCTTCCATTTTCACATGGTTTTAATGAGGAAGATTCAAAAGAGGATGCAGGCTCTTTCTTACCCATTCAGTGTGTATGAACCATTCCTCTTGAGTCTCATACCTGCAGATAAGAATCTTAGGAAAAAGTCCAGAATGGGGTGGTTTGTCCTCTGCTACCCCAGAGTACAGGCACCTGTTTGGTGGTTGCGCTTTTGTTCACCAGGGGATCTCTTTCCTGATTCTCTGAGTCACCAGTGAGGAACAATGTGAAACTGCCACCAAAGCCCTTTAACAGGAAGCCTGGAGGAAACTGCCTGCAGCCAAACAAGAGTCTGGAGGTGTAAAATCTCCCCAACGCACCTCTGACAAAGTCCTGGAGTCCACTAGGGAAAAGCAGCAAGAACTCAGAGAGGTGTTTTTATAAAATGCCTAAATTTCTCCCTGTACGTGCAAGAATAAATCTTGTAAAAAGCTGCACTTTAACAGTGAGCCGCTCTCCTTCTAAATAGCCTGAAAGCTGCCTCAGATCTATTCACTCCTTCTCATCAGCCCTGCTATCACTCAAGTATTCAGCATTACCCTCATGGCACATGGCAACTAAACAAGAAGCCCTAAATAGCAAATACTCAGACTCTTTGGGGTTCCCCCCCTCCCCAATATCAAGTCAGAAATTACACATGTAGAAAGGGATACACAATTAGTGGTTAAAAGGTTTATTTTCCTTGTAGCAGGTTAAAAACAGGCAAACAAGTCACGCTCGAATGCTGCAGAGAAAAATATCCTCTAGCAGTCGAGTCCTGGGCAGGCTGCCCTGCATAAATCACAGGACTGCACTGTCTCCAACGAGACTGTTTTCCTCCCCTTTCTGTTCACCCCACCATTCCCTGATAGCTGTGAACCAAACAGCTGCACAGCTTAATGTCTGGACCAGGGGGGTGAATCTACCACACAAAACAAAAATTACTCCGGATAACTGTTGATCATTTACTGTCTGTGAGCAAATCGACACTGACTCAAGTAATAAATCGCATGCAAAGCATTTTTATCAATGGATGTTGCAATGACAGTAACTTGTGGCCTAGGTGAAACTACTTTAGGATAATGGGAAGACTGCACATTAGACAAATACGAAGATTAAATATTCACTACCTAAAAAGACAGAACTCTGGCCTGAGTACAACATCATTTTTATTTGAATGGTTCCAATGTCTAACAACTATATGTTTGTCAAGTTGAATTTTCATTTTAAATAATTTAACAGTTAAAGAAAATCAGCCTTAATGAAGGGGAAAAATGCTTAATTTCTTTATAGGTGCCCCAGATTATACAGTTAAGTGTAATCAAGTACAGACTGAATAGATCAAAAATGTTTAGAGAAAAAAAATTTACAATTAATTAGAAATCAACAATGTCATGCAGTTGATAAAAGGCAATAAGACTGAGCTGTACAAATATGCTGCATCCACAAGACAGAAAGCATCTCTCAGCATCTATCAGGCTTCATCTGGAGCACCATGCCCAACCGGTGGCACCCTAGTTGAAGACAGATGTAGAATTAGCTGGAGCCCAGAAAGCACCAAGAAGAGTATTATTTATCTCACAGATGCAAAACCTGAGGCAGGAAAACAAGACAACACCTTTCAAAAATTTAGAACACTGCTGTAACAAAATGTTCTTCCTGCTGTGTCCATCACAAAGGGACTTGAAGTAAGCAAGAAACAAATCAGGTTAGTATTACTTTGCTTGCAGAGCAGGATGTGTTTTTAAGTACAGGAATAAGATTACAGAGTCCCCATTACAGCACATCTTTGAGATGATCTTGCCCCAGGATCTGGGGACCAATTAGGTGACCTCTGAAGATGCCTCCCACCCATACCTTTCTATGATTTCCTCCCACTAGCTGGTAGAAAAAGTGAAAATTGTGTCTGTGTAATCACATGAGACAAACTAGCTCTAATCAAATCAGACTACAGCATGCTTTAGAATTTCCTCTTCAAAATAAGCTATACTGGCCAGGACTCCAAATAGGTCCAATACATTACAAGGACAGTGGTAGCAGCACTCTGGTTTTGTCATATACACCATGGGAAAGAATCATACCTCACGTTCTTCTCAACCAACAACTTTACAAAGATGCTACCTATGTACTGACTGGCACCAGGGCCTAATTCTTCCAGGTGCTATGGTCAGGCTCTGCTGTCCCTCAGAGCTGGCAAAGATTCACTATTGCCAAGAAGAGCTAGAAGTTAGGTCCCTGCAGGCAGCTACCTACCAGCCCTGGATAAAGAGGAGACACATTCCTGGAAGCTCATCAAAGAAAACTAGGGTGATTCATTCGGTTAATAATTTAGAGAGTAAAAAAAATAGTTAAAGCTGATAAATAAAAAAATGTTAGATGATTTCCAAATGCTCTGCAAACCCATCTCATGTGAAAACTTGAATGCAGTTTTCTTCTTGGAAGCCAAGATTTCTGGAGAGGTCATCTTAAACCCAGACTCAGAGTAAATCTGGTATGTTTTCAGTTTTACTTGAAATAAAAGATGTTTCTGACAGTGTAACTTAATCATATGTGACACAGCTTTTTTGGGGCATCTACTAATTTGCATTGGAAGTATACCAGCAATATGGGACACAGGAGCTGTCCTGAGGTGGTGCTTGATGGCTATTAGTTAATATCAATTGACTACTATTCTAAACTGGAGAATCACAATTTTTTTTATTTAAAAAAAAAAAAAAGGAGACCTTCCCACAGGTTTTTTAAGGTTCTTTCTGGATACAACATTTTAAGTGATGTTCTCATGGATTTTCTGAGCATTTTGGCTTTATAGGCTACCTAATTTTTTAAAAATTAATTTCAGCATTCTGCGGCTGCAAGCAGCTGCTGGTTTTTTCCAAACTACTTCTGTGGAAAGACATCAATGGTTTTTTTTTTCCTTTTTCACTCCACCATGCTCTTTTAGGATTACAGCAGCACGAGGGTATGTGTTCTCTAACATCTCCATCTGAAAACTATTATAGGAAACCAGCAACTAAATATAAACTGTCCAATCAGAGCCAGAGTCAGCCACATTGATGCTGGGATCCCAAAATGCTATCATGGACAAAAGAACTTTCCACAGAAACACAGCTAAAGTCTACTTGTCAACACGACTGCTTCAGAAACAATGAATTCCTGCTTCAGAGAGGTCTTCTGGAGAAATGTGTTTTGTTAACAAAGATAAAAAACCCCTTATTTTTAGTCAACATGAAAATAAAGATGATAAACTCGCTGAAGTAGGCAACTCTATGGTGAGGCAATGTGCTATACACATTATCTCCTAGAGTATTTTCAGTTAGCTGCACCTACAGAAATCCTTTTCTCCTCTCTCACTCCCTACACATACGCATTCCAGAGAGCACACACAAGCTGAATCATCATCACTGTGGTAAAGACACATGGGAGGAGGGAAAACATCTTTATGTCTCCTTAAGATCCCTTCTGACAAATAACGTGTTGTTACAGCCCACTTCTCTTTTATTCTCTTTCCCAAGCAGAATCCATAAACTTCAGCACGGATTATTTGTTCCCAGGCTAAACATTCATCCAATTACTGCTTCACTTCCAAGGGGAATTTCACCAGGACCATTTGGCCCAGTTATTCTGGACATTACCTCAAAAAGCAGTTCTTTAGGTAACAGAAATTAGTATGGATGACTTACCATTTTCAACCATCTCCCAGCTACTTCATGCTTTGAAAACAGCATTAAAAGATCTATTTCAATTACTGTTTAAAAAATCCCATTTAATAAGGAAACGTACATGTTAAGTAAAAAGCTGGGTACAGAAGATAATAGCCAGTCCTCTGCTACTTGGAAAGACTTACAGTACCCTCACAGATTAATTATTCATCCAAGGGGAGCTTTGCATATGAATGCAACATCTTTCTACATCTAAAAAGAAACACTCACTAGCAAACTCAGTTCTCCACATCTGGTCAGGAAAGAGAGGAGACAGAGTGCCCATATGTACCCCATTTTCCAGACCCAGGGTTTTCACGAGTGTTAAAAAGTTACTTCTACAGCATTTAGTGTTATTTTATACATGTATCCCTGACCCACTCCCGCCGATGTTTTTGAAAAATCTATTTGAGTTTGACTACTGAAGAGAACAATCTACTCTTTTTTGGAAAATACCCATTAACCTAATGCTTAACCTTATTTTCTAATGTCTTTCATGATAACTTGCACGTAAGGGCTGTCCAAGTTAATTCCCAAGATAATCAATTAAATATTGAATTGTTACAAGGAACAAATTTTCTGGTCTGATTATACACTTACAGCACAGTACCAAACAGTGGGTCAGTCAGGTTTGCTACTTAGCTAATTTAGGCTTAAACACTGATATTAGAGAAACAAAGACCTTACAGGTCAATATCTGTTGTTGCTGGACAAGGAACGAAGAGGCAAAAGAGGAGAAGAACAGGAAAATTGACTCTAAGACATAGCTGGATGTAAATGTTTTCCCCAAATTCTGCTAATTCATTTGGCACATGAAGATAGTGCTGCCTCAGCTTCAGAGCTGAAGGGATTTCTCTGCCAAAGCTGTAAAGAAAGCCCACGGCAGTGAGGGTTTTGCATTAGTATTGAAGATAAAAAAAAAATCCTGTGTGAGGACACTACAATGGTCAATATACAAATTAAAGCCATAACATATTTCCTATTTTCAAACAGAAAGCTGCAACCGGAGAGAAGTCTTTAATTTCCTTTTTAGAAGACTTTTGGTTTGCTTTGGGTTTTTGGGGGTTTTTTTTCATGAATGCAACAGCCAGTCCTGATTTAAGGCAAAGATGACAGCGGCACTGAAGGGGTTATTGCAAGCATTTTATAATAAGCAAAACAGGACAGCGTTGGAGAAAGTTACAGAACTGAAATAACAGAGCAGCAGTCCGCCTGGAAACGGAAAAGGGTGGGTGAGCAGTTCCTACCGGACCAGGGCGAAAGCCAGGGTTTATAAATTTAGAAAAAATACACACCCACATAAAACTTCACAAGTAAGAGGATAGGGGAGGAGGGAAAAAAAGAAAGGAAAAAAAAACCCCCACACCATTTTACAAGGCCTTTATATAAATTTTGCCTAATCATTCTTAGTGGACATCTGCCCATAGCCTAATACAGGAAAGACCAAGCTTTCAGGATGTGCCAAATTGCCTCAAACTCCTGGCACACTGCCTGCTTTAAACCCCTACTTGGGGCAGTTTCCTGGAGGTAGGCTTGGAGCGAATGAACACACACAGATCGTTCTTAGGAAGGGCTGTCCAAAGGAGTTAATGTAAAGTAGTTCAGTATTGGACTTCACAGTGCTCAAGTGCATTTTTTTTCAACTTATTTTAAATGATTTTTAGGTTTTAAAAAAGGAGTAGCTAGACAGAATTCAGTAATTAATTTTGGTGTTTAAGAGAGGTCCTTACACAAGGTTAACAAAAGTACTGCGGCAAAGTAAATGTTTCAGTGGGAGGTGAAAGCTGCCCTGCTTCATTAGATGGGCACCCAGACCCACTATGTGGACAGCAGGCATTTATGTAACTGTGGCAAGTGGCTGTAGAGCTTGAAGACCCCTGATCAGATCAGCCCCCCCAAACTCTCTCCATCTCAAAAGAAGGCTCATAAAATAACATTAAAAAGTAGTAAGAGAAGACTTGATGTTCTTGGCAAGAGCATCAAGCAGGTAATTTAGAGCAGGCACTGCCCCTTTGGCCCAAGAACAGGAAACAACTGTATGAATTACCAACATGCTCCACCCAACAGTCCAGGCAGTATAAAAGTCTTTGCTGCAAAATTTAGCTAATGATACAATCCAGGAGAACTCTGGAGTGCCACAGAGGGAGAACAGGAGAGACTTTCTGAGAAAGACTTGTGCTAAAATTAAACAAGATTAGGCAGATACAAATCCCTGAAGCCTACAAAACAAGCAGAAAGTAAAAGTAGTTAAGTTTTCTACTGCACAACTGTCTTCTTTCCCTCTTCCTTTTTTTTTTTTTTTTAATTTAGCCAGGTGGTCTCACCCTAAGGTGCTAAGAGTTACCAGCAATTTTTCAACCAAATAAAAAAAAAGAATGTTTAAAATTAGGTTGGTTTTGTTAATAATGAAAGAGTAAGTTCTCAGACTCCAATACAGAAACCTGGTATCCTACAAGTAAAACTTCTGTTAAAGAGAACTGTCAACAAAGGAAAGGAAGGAAAATTCTTTAAATACTAAAAAAAGGCAGTAATTTTTGTCAAACACAGAACAAACTGTTAAAAACAAGAAGTATCAGAAAATACAACTGAATAATAAGGGTATCAATTTTATAAAACAGATTGCATGCCATATATAGGTTTGAGTACAACAGGCATACAGCAACTATAAGCTCAGTCACTACAGTATTTATATTAAAAGTGTCAGGCCCTCACTCAATCTCCTTTAAAACTCAATTATGAGCTTGGTCATGCACATCCTCCCCTATGTCCTCAAAGGTTCATTACTTCGGTTCCAAGTTCAGACTGAAGGTACAGACTAATACTGCTAAGTATTTTAAATAAAAGAAAATTATTTATTCAAGAAGTTTAACATTTACACTTGTAAATAATGACAAATCTGGCAGTCAATAAGTTGTTCTTTTGCATTTCCTAATTGAGATGGGTCGGCAAGGTCTGTACAAAAGTAAGCAAAAATGCTTACTTGGGAAGGGACACACTGATGAACTCCCTGCACTTCAGTTTCCAGTACAAATCAAACAAAGGAACACTTCTGCACCCATGGAACATGCTTGACTTTGACCAAAGGAATTATGTGTGGGAAATGGCACTTGGGAGTACTGGGGGTGGGACACCAAAGATTAGCAACAGAAGAACATAGAGCCAACACCTACATTACAGGAAGACAACTACAATCAGAAGCTTTAAGCTAATTTATCAGTTGATGACTGGTATGAAAAAAGGAGAAAAGTGGAGAATAGATTATTTCAGGAATAAATTCTGATCATAAAAATTATCATCCTGCACTTGTAGAGTCACTTACCAGACATGCTTTATGCCTTACCTTCAGAAAGAAGTGAATTGACTATCTCAAAACAAATAAATACAGTATTATTGTTGCAGGCTTAGTACTTCTAAATTAATGCGCATATGAAAAAGCTTCTCTGAAATAAAGTGCAAAGTGAAAAATACCATGCAATGGCAAAGGTAGCAGCATAAATCACCACTTTTTTTTAGGTGATCCTAACAAAGCCCTTACCAAATTTGACTTCAGCTGCTGTAATTCAAATTTTTGCAGGCTCCTATATGTTCAATAAAAAGTCTTTGTAGACTAATCCCAGGCATAAGCCCAGGCATCCATCCTTCAAAGAAAGGCAAGAATACTTCACCCCAGTTAAAAGTCTGGACCTCACATTTGAGAACCTCAGAACATTAATTAGCATTTACACAGCACTTTTGGAAATTTTAATAGCACTTTGGAAAAAAGCCCTCACTCACAGCAACCTGTGTCAGTGATTGTTACAGTCATTACGGTGGAAAAATCCAGGAGGAAATGACTACAAAGTGGAGCAGATAAAAGGAAACAACTTGGAAACAGAATCAAAAAATCAGCACTGTTTCTGTCTTTCCCCATTACCGAGGATAAGACACACAGGGCACCATCTGCACTCATTGTTTTCACTTTCTAAGGCACAGCAGCAAATGTAAAGTAAAACTCTAGTAATGCCAGAATACTGGACTTCAAATATCAGATAGCTGGTAGCTATAAAATACTCCCTGATACTTAAAACAGTTTAAGGCCAGGAATGAAGAGTCTCCTGCATCTAGTAGCTAGTTCATGTCTTCTACTTTGGTACCTTTTCCCAAAGTGCAAAATTGCAGTAACAAGACTTTGGGAAGCAGGACAGTCAGGATCTAAGATGATACAAAATGGAGGGATTAACGGGATGAAATGACTCATGCATGGCCAAGAATCAAATGAAAGAATAACATAATTCAGAAATCCTCAGCTCTCAATTCAAACCTCACTGCTTCGGCCTCCTGCCTTTCCAAACACCTCTTACATGAGAGAAGCCGCATTTCAGTTCTGAATAACTGCCCTTCATTCACTCATCTGTGAGCATACACACATTTTCTCTAAAGATTTTTGTTGAACACGGAGCTCAGCTCTTAAGGCAATATGGTAGACAAGGCCTAACTGCTAGATTCTTACTTTATATGCTACCATTCACAAGTCAAAAGACTAAAATAAAAAAAATTGTATGCCCACCACTAAATTACATCCAAACTTCGCACAACTGCGTCCTGTCCCCATTTCTGGTTTTACAGAGTTCCACTGAGAAGTAGTCACTCGATCTAATGCAATGGGAATACCTGCAATCCAAGGCAATCCCTAACTCCTTACTTACATATTTTATGATGCAAGACTGCATACAGGGATGTGATACAAGTGTTTAACCTAGAGAGCTGATCTTAAATGCCTTCAGAGATATGGCAATATACTTCTTCAGTAGCAACAAATGATGTGGGAGAACACAGGAAATAATCCTATTTTGGGAACGAAACCTTAATTCAATTTTAAAAGCAGAACTGCCACTGAAATTCTTAACCAATTACTGTGCCATTACCTAGAAGATGGACAATGTAAAGAGAATGAGTAAACTTGCTGTGATGACCCAGTTTAGATGAGAACCAGTTTTTGGCTGCAAACTCTGAATAACCAAGAAGTGACTCAGTTTAAATACTAAAAACTAACTGCCAAATTGATAAAGTCAAAAAACTTTATATGACAGGTTAGGGTTGCCTGCAAACCACCACGTTTTTCAGGTGGTATCACCCTTTCATTTGAAAGGCTCTTGAGTGTTCCTAGAAGATTTTAACCATCATCAGTTTAGCCCCACATGTAAATATGATCATCTAATAGCATTCTTCTTCAAGCATGACTAAGGGTACACATCTCATAGCCCACTCCTTCCCCACAGAAAGTCTTTCCTACCAACATATCTAGCTCGATTAAGATTCCGCTTTTGTTATGCTTCCTTTTTTTACAGATTCCATCTTTACTTCCCCCAGGATTTAAAAGGAATACTAAGACTAGAGCCATAGGTTTTAACTTGTCTAATTGTGTCTACCCATCTATTTCTATCAGAGCACAGCAGCATTAACTGCAGTGGGTGAAACAGTCATGAGGTTGGGAAATTGTTTTGAAGAGATGGTTGGGTCCCCTGTTTGAGTCATTCCTTCTATACACATAGAAGAGAATTATTTTCAGAGAATTTCAACTTAGAACCCAGGGATTTAACCTAAATCTTGGATATTTAAAGCATACTGTTTAGGGTCACAGAGTTGCTAATTTGCATTCATGAACCAGAATAATTAATTGCAAAATCAACCATTAAACCCACTCTAAAGGTAATTTTTTATTCCCAACAGATAGCCAAAAGAAAGCCTGTACAGCAAACTGAGAAGGGCAATTCTGACACGCTATTCTGGAATATCTGCTATTTATCTAATGCTTTATTATTGTCACTGTTGTTATTCACTTCTTTACAGTGGTTGAATTTTTATTGTAAATTCATGTAATTTTGCTGGAAGTCACTAAGCTACAGTAATCAAAGCAGTCTTGTCTGCAGTGCTGTGAACAGGACTCAGGCAAAAACTACACTAATTAGCATGCAATTTTCAAAGGTCAATTACCACATCATTAGCCAAGCCATTTACATCTCTGCAATGTGGAATATTCTCCAGTTTTAGACAGTGGAATGGGACAAAAAATGGACTACATTGCTTAGGGTCAAATAGTACAGTGTGTTGATGAGTAAGAGTTTAAACTCCAGTAGCTTGAGTAGCTCATAATGGGCCATTTTCACACTATTGTCCTTGTCCCTCTAAAACCAACTTCTGCCAGACGCTTAAAGAGATAGGACAAGCCTATCTTCCTACAAACGTTAACATCCACTTACACTGTGAGTAAATCTCATTTCTTTACCTTAAAAAAAGAAAGGACCAATTAGCAAAAAATGCCTGGCTGTATGTCCAGTCACATAATTTAAAAGTAAAAGCATAAAGAATAATCAGCACCTATACAGTCGTGTCTAGAAGCAAAATAAAACAAACAAAACACAAGACACAGTAGAGGTTGTCCTAAAACTGCTTCTAGTTCAATAACCAAAACTTTAAAACGTATAGAGCCAGAGCAACTTTTAAGGGATATCACTAGGGTAGTAAATATGCATGGGTTTCCCCCTCTAGATTTTAGATATGTGCTGCATGGTACATATTCAAAAATATGTACATCAAAGTGATTTGGGGCGCATAACGTCAAGAAAATCAAAACGCAAGAGTTCAAGACTGCAGGCCCTGTTGCACATACAGACCATAAACTGCAGTTTCAGTATGACAGGGACAGGCACCTTTACAATGGCCCTTGCCTAGCCTAGACGAGCATGCTAGGCAAGAGATTGCTGGGTTCAGCTCCACGTGAGGAGAGAAGGAAACCTCTGATAACTGGCAATCTTTCTGCCTCCAGCAGAGCTGGCATTTCTTCCCCTACCTATCCAGCTTTTTCCTTATTTGTAATTTGCAGCCATACTCACTCCATGATTGTATTTAACCTTTATCTCACACTGTCTTTTCACATCAAGCTCCTGCACCAGCACAACATCCTTCCATTTTTCAGGTGCCCATCTGACAACTGAAAGGGCCTATGAAGAAGTAGTACAAGGCAAACTTAACTGTGCATGGCTTCTCCAGCTTTGACCTGCCTTTCACTCCAACCTGCAACTCTAATCTCTTTTTTCCAGATAGTCCAAATCTCAACAAAAATCTTCATCATGCTATAACTTCACACATCACTTACAAGTCAACTTGCACACTAATCTCATTTCTTATTTTAAAACTTGGGATAGATTATCATTCAGAAAATCACTCTTTTTTTTTTTCCCCTTCTGACAACTATCAATGCTTGCTTATAGTCGACTAATACATATCACCAGGCTCTCCATATCCTAGTACAATAATGGATTATCTGCTTGTTTAGAAACACACACACACACACACACAAAAATCACTACAACAACAGAAGAAATACTCAACATAAAACACTTTTAGCAAAGAATCAGCAATGAGTCATGTAAACACTGGCAAACTACTGAAATTCCTTTTCTGGCAAGATGCTGGTCCAAGGTAAGACTAATGACAATTGGGAAAAAGTCTGCAAATGCAAAGAACATGCCACACTCCCCTTAAACTTAGCAAAGAATCCAGTTCACCAGTATTCAATCCTAAAACATTTAAGGATTTTGGAATTTTTTTTAAATAACCATATGAAAATTAATAAGCTGGCACGGAGATCATATTGTCTGTTATTCATTTGTTTCCCTCAAGAAAAAGTTGCATTTAAACCTCTAAATCGGTATTTCATCTTTCAACTGTGCAGCTGTATACTGTGCTATGGAGTTGGAAATACATACTGCAGCTGGAAAAGAACATAACCTGAGCGCAGACAGCCTGCACCCCACTAATTACAGATTCAAATGGTAGCTGCGTGTGGAGCCTCTGCAATAATTACAGTCCTTACTGATACACTGTAAGTGATGATATATCCTGTAATTTAGAGAGAAACAAAAATAAGAAGAGCCTTATAGCAATAAAGCTGTTGCTGTGGAAGGATCTACCTTCTCCATTACAAGAAGTTTACAATATTCAGCTGGTTTTCAAATTCAGAGTTATTAGTCAGTATGCAAATTAGAATTTTCAGACTAAGATTTCTTTTGGCCTTTCAGTTACATAATCCTACCACCAAAGTGTATTAAACATTAGGCTAACAGGCTTATTTGCTGAACAAGTACCATGAGATACTTGAAAATTACTGTTAATTCATTGGCATTATCTTCATTCCAAACCTGCATCTTCTACTCTTAAGTCTCATGCTCTAATTGCCCCATTAATTTTCAATCAAATAATAAACTACCTGTGGTGATCTCACCAAGAAGGCTGCCAGAGCATGCAGCAGATAAAACAATTGCTTTGGGAATCTCCTCTCTTACCCATAAAGGACTTTCGGCTACAGCTCAGCTCCAGCAGGCCAGTGAGTGCTGACACAGTGCACACTACACTGCCAAGGAAAGTAATAAGAAACATACCACCACTTTCACATGGGGTATACAGTAAACATTTGAGGATACTTTCATTTTTCAGAAGCGTTAATCGAAGGAAAATAGATGCTATACAAAACTGAGCTAACTTTCTCCAGAATCGGTGTTTGGGCCTTCTAAGAGTAACCTTTAGTTGATAATGGCCCTGAAATTTCATGAAGAGACATTTACTGTGTGCACTGAAAAGCTCAGTAATAGGAAGGAGCTGCTTCACAACCACATTCTTTGAAACATCTTGAGAAATGAAAATTTACCTCGTTTCAACTTAATACTAACAGGTCAGCACACAAAGCAAAACCATTTTCAGTTATCTGGCCGGTTATCCTTAAAAATGCACAACAGGTGATGCAAAGAATTCTCACTCTGAGGTTTCTCTGGAGGTTTAAGAGGCTCTTTATAGGAAGAAAAGATGAGTAATATGATTAGCTGACATTTCCATTCTGAGAAGAATACAAAGACTGTGCCACCCTCATAACTCAGAAAGGAAGAATATTACCCTCTAGTATTACAACACTTACTAAAGCACACTACAGGAATAAAATATCTTAGCTCACTGACTTCAGTACATGAGAAAAATAATTCAGCGGAACATTGTCCACTCAAAACATCATCTCACCTGACTGCAACAGCCCACCAAACACCACGCTGAAGTAACACACAGCTTCAAGACAATAATCAAGTTCAAATTTAAGACTGGCTGGCACCATTACACCTTTCTATAAACCTTTCTGATTTCAAAATCCCTAATATGCCAAGAGCTGCAAATTTAAGTGACCTTTTGTACAAGGGAAGAAGATCCAAATCACTCAGATGAACCCTTGTAACAGACAACTAAGATGCCCTCATGTGCATAAAGCAGTAAATGGAGGGGTGCTTAGACCTCCAAGGAAAGGCTGTTCACCTTCCAGTACAGC
This sequence comes from Grallaria varia, assembly GCA_013396735.1. Lineage (NCBI taxonomy): Eukaryota > Metazoa > Chordata > Aves > Passeriformes > Formicariidae > Grallaria > Grallaria varia. The sequence goes on along the minus strand of VWZG01012343.1, from coordinate 148,468 downwards.
ACAGCAGCTCTCCTTATCTGTCCCTCACTCTTTACCAGTACTGTGACCCACAGAGCAGCTCCCCTCCTCCAACTCTCCTAGTCTCAGACACTTCCTGTCTCCAGTGGCATTTATTTTCAGCCCTCAAGATTCCTTTCTATACGTTCCAGGAACCCTCTAGCCATCCTCTGTCCAGATGGCAGACTACAGATGAAGGGAACAGGGTCTTGGAAAGTCTTTTCTTGGCCTGCTTCTCAGCAGCCTGCTGGAACTTAGAGGCAGGCTGAGTCCTGCACAGACAAGGCTCTGTTGCGCTGCAAAAGCCCTTCAATCCCTCTCCACAGTTTTCCTCAATGCCCTCTTTGTCTTCAAACAAATTTGTCTTAAATCTTTAACAGCCTCTGCTTTCCAGGGGCATGCTTTATACAATCTACTCCCTACAAAGCTGCAGAAAGCCAATAAAAGGGCAAAGGAAAGCGGTCTTAAGAAACACTCTAACAGACAACCAGAGCCTCAGTTTTTACTATAAAGCGGATGCGAAAGAAAAAAGCAGGTGATAGGTTTGAGTCCTGTTGATCCTTGTCATCTTCAGGAGATTTCCTGAAATGTGACAGATGCACAAGTTTATTACTCAACTTCACTAAGGATCATCACGCTACAATGAACTGTTTTCAAACTATGACTCTCCCAGATCACTAGTCCTTATCTCTGAGACAACGGAATCAGATTATTCTGTAATCATGAAGACCAACACAGTGTCATCACTAACACTATACATTCATGTACAAACTTCAGAGAATGACTGACATCCCTCATTTGAGAAAGTAAAAATTTCACCAAAATAAAGAGAAAAAATTTTTAAATCCCCCTCCCCCCCAACTGAAGCTTTACTGAACAGCTTCGTAAGTTTTAGTAAGATCTGGTCAGGATTCCTTTAACTATTCATATCAAAGGCTATGGCATTACTTGATTTATTATATATATAATGAAACAATACTTTCAAGAGCCAAGAGGGTTTAAATAAAGCCGTATGCTTCAGAGTAGAATATATTTAGGCATAAACTATTCTAAAATGAAAAGCAGTAAGCAAAGCCAATTCCCCATTTAAAGACTGGAGCTATCAGGAAGACTAATGTAGCTCTTGGCTAGAAAGCTTACTTTAGGAAAGGAACTGCAAGAGAAAGAACAAATTGCAGAACTTCAGCAAAACTCAACGGAGAAAGAAAGGAGAAGTTACAGAGAAGCTGCAGCAGCACAGCAAATTTCCCGATTTCAGAAAGGACCTTAAAAATTCGGCATCTGAAAGGAAACAATGAGAACAGTGAAGTGGTGGGAAAAATCAGGCAAAACGCATCCTTGTCTTTTGAAGGTCAACTAAAAAAAATGCATCATCTTTGGTTGCTGTTGTGATTTAACCCCAGCCAGCAGCCAAGCATCACACAGCCACTCACTCACTCCCCCACCAGTGGGATTGGAGAAAGAACTGGAAGGGTAAAAGCAGGAGAACTCATGGACTGAGATACAGACAGTTTAATAGCAAAAGCCATGTACACAAGCAAAGCAAAATAAGGAATTAATTCACTGCTTCCAATGGGTGGGCAGGCAGGTGTTCAGCCATGTCCAGGAGAGCAGGACCCCATCAGGTGTAATAGTTACTTGGGGAGATAAACTCCTTAACCCCAAATGTCCGCTCCCTCCTTTCTCCTTCTTCCCCTCAGCTTCATATGCTGAGCATCATGTCATATGGTACGGAATATCCCTGTGGTCACTTTGGGTCACCTGGCTCAGCTGTGCCTCCTCTCAACCTCCCATGTACCCCCAACTTCCTCATGAGCGTTGCAGAACAAAATGCAGAAACAGCCTTGCCTCTATGTATGCACTGCTCAGCAATAACAAAAACATCTCTATATTATCAACCCTGTGTTCATCCCAAATCCAAAACACAGCCCCATACCAGCCACTGTGCAGAAAGTTAACTCTATCCCAGTCAAAACGGGCTCAGTGGGAAAAGCAACATAATCTAGAAGCACCACAGTGCCATTATCAAACTGGCAATGGCATTTTTTTCCCAGTCAAATTCTTCTTCTTTACGTTTACCATTGATTTTAAAAGTAAATCAACTATGTCATTCTCTTGCTTTCATCATTTACATGTCATAATACTGCTTGTGAGATGATTTCTTTAGTGTCGTTTTGACCCAAAAAAAAACCATACAAGAACTGTTTTGAAGAAAAGTCATCACTCCTTTATAGGACAGTTTGAAAATGCTACAAATAAGCTGCATGAGATACCCTGGCCAGATTTTTATCATGTATACTATGTTTTTTATCTCCCTTAGCATTTGTACATTATTAGAAAACAATCCTTTTCAGAGACATTCATAAAAACATCATAACTAACCTCAAAACAGTTCAAATCCTTTTCAGCTAAGTCCTTTCATTTAAGGCATGTGATTTGTTTGCTTCTTAGGATAACACACTAACTACATGATGATATCCATAGCTCCTTCCACAAACATTTAGGATTGACTAATTGAGATTTATCTGCTCTTATGAAATATCCACGGTGTGATTTACAGTCATTTACTGTGTAACAGCTGTAGCTGATGAACTGGTTTTAAGTTCCTGTGTTATCTCTTCCCTTCTTTAGTTTCTCAACAGATTAAAAAAAAAAGTGCACCTTCATCAAAAATTATTTAAATTCAATATATACATCCACAATCAATGGTTGGCTACCACAAAAAACATCATCAGCTACATCAGCTTAAGATCTGACCTAGAAGTTATGATATTTAAAACAGAAATCAGTTATAGTCCACCTACAAACCTTATCTACTATGAGTTACATCAGACATAGCTGGAATGAACCAGGTACTAAAATCATAGAAAATTAAGTCCATCAGCTACAGAGTCAATGCAACATAAGAGGAGAAATAAAACACCCCCATAATAATCCAAGACTCCCACCCAATGCCACCGGAAAGACGGTTTCTCTTTACTTAAGTTAGTGATTTATTAACCAAACACTGAGATGAAAGACAGAGACTTGTGAGGGCGGTTCACAGACAGCAGACCAAAATCCAGCAAGTGTGGTATGAGATATTTGGCCTCTGATCTGAAGCCATGTCATCCGACAATACCCTTGGCCTGAGCTTTCATACCAACCTTTCCCTAGTTCACTCACTAGCCAGCAGCTGTCTGAAAAAATTTACAGCAATAAGAGTGTGAAATAAAAAAAAAATTAAAAAAAAAAAAAAGGATAATCCTTTTAAAACTAAGTCATACTTTTCATACTTTGAAGAAAAATTTTGTATGTTTTTTCTAGGTTAAATACCCCAAAAAGGCCAAGAGAGCTGAGGGAAAGTAGAGAAAACAATGACTGCCCTGACACCTGGGAAGACAATAATCTACCAGGATACACCCACAGAGCAAGAGAACAAATACAAATGAACACTTAATATGATTAATGGAGATAACGACTGCTTTAGCTGTTAAATTCTACATGGTGTTGCTTTTAAAACAGGATGGGAAGTGCACATGCCTGGTCCAGTTGTTACAGCTAAGCTGTAATAGCCTTAGGGGCGAGTAAATAGACGAATAATTTTGTACTGACTGTTTTTGGCAAGTTAGTCGGAAATAAAAGAGGTTGCTGCGTTGGAACTTAAGCATTACTTCCACATACCTGTTTTCAATCCTGGTTTTAAAGCTACCTTCAGTCTAGCATTTAATGCACAATGACCATTATCCTCGCACCTCAGCATCTTGGAACTCAGCACAAAAACCTCTAATACCAACTGTATCACAGCCCCGGACAAGAGTGCAAGAAGAGCAGGAACAAAAGGGTAAAGTTTATATTGCTAATCTCTCAGTTTTATGAGCATCTAGGTCCACCAGGAACATGAAAATAATGCAAGATAATCATATAGAAGATGGGAAACCGGCCCTATGGACTAATAAACCTGAAAAAAGCAGATGCTGAAGCCACAGGCAACTATATTATAGCATCCATCTTCCCAGTAATGACATTTTCCACTATCATTCTAAAAACTCATTGTCTCTCCCTTCTCTCTTTGTAAGCTGCACAGGGATTTTTCATACTAATTTGAAGCTAAATAATGGCTGCACTGGAATTCTTTCACATTCTATTCCAAAATTTGGAGTTACACTGAAAAGGGACCACAAGGGAATCCAGCTAAATAGTCACCAACGGCCTATACCATTCTTTAAGGGTGGTTAGACCACACTTATCCCCTTTTCCTTGTGTATTGTCTGGAAACAGCTGGTTTAGGTTGCCATTTTGATACCTTCATACCAAAGTTTGTTTAAATAAAGCAATGACAATCTTTTGGCTAATAAGTGCTAAGAAAATCTTTGCTCCAAGACAACCACTTTCTGTTACCAACAGAAGAATGCCTTTGAACTGTCTGCTTGGGGTGTTTTTTTCAATATGGCATTGGCTTGTGTAATACAAAAAAGTGACTATTTACCTCTAGTAAATATACCCTCAATATCCTTAGCTTTATTATCTCTACTCACTCAAACTCCCTGACAATAACCACTCTTTCTTCCAATAGAAAATGAGTAATTCTTTATCCAACTCCATAGACAGCCACCGGAGCTTAGAACTGATTGCTATAGAATCATTCACTGCTACAAAACTATGGATTATGCAAAAGCTTGCACCTACAATATTTTTCAGTGACTGATACTACTGTTTTCAGAAAAGAAAGGGATTTTCTGCTATTACTAAGAAAGAGAAGGGGTAGAATACCTAGAATACTTGAAAACTGGATATCCATGCAGGCAGAAGCAGTGGGAAAGAAGGGCAAGAATCCTGCCCATCAACCACCACGTGTCAAGTAACATCTGGGGAAAAAAGAAACCAACTTCATGATTTCAAGATCACTCCACCACCCTACTCATATTACTTCATTTTTTCACAAGTCAAATGTCTGTTCTGAGGTTGTGGCTCAGAAATCAAACCTAACATTACATTACAGAGAAGGGCCCTTCATCAAACTGTCCAGATGGCTCTCCACATCCTCCATACGAACAAATATATCTACTCAGCCAGTGTCAAACTGATACTTGAACACATCAAATGACAAGGACACCTGCATAAAGAAAAAAAGAGGTATAACCAAGACAAAAAAAAAATATCTTTAAGCAGTTCTTAACAAGTCGAAACTATGATAGCATCTGCAGAAAACTAAGCTTAATGTGGCTCTATAACAGATACAGCAAGACGCAGAAGCATTACAGATTGGTTCAGCCACTGGCCTACACAAAGTCTAGAAATCAGTTGCAGTCAGTCTGTCCATAGAGGCTCTTAACTCCCCATAATTAGGCATAAAGCACATCTGGTTTTTATTGCATTTGCCATATGCTATTTTGTGTTTAAAACTGGAGAGAACCATCAGACAGAGCCCTAACAACATTAGAAGGAGAGAAAGTGAATTCCTGATATGCAGTTTCTGTTTCAAGTTCTTAAGGGTCCCAGTTCTTAAGCTAAGGAGATTCCTGAACCACAGAATGAAAAACCATAGCCACTTCTCATGTCTTGCATACTAACACATCACCTGCAAAGAATGAAAGAAACAACACAATCTGGTGTGAAAAAACATTTCACAAGTTCAACTGCAACCTAAGTCAAGCCCAGAGTGACAAGATCAACCCTGCAGAAAGTACTAATAAAGTCTCTTGGTCTAAATACATTGAGAGTTAACATAGTTTACAGAAGGCAAGAGGGAAAGAGGACTTGTAACAAGTGTTCAGTAAACTGCCGTTATTCTTAAGGTTTGTTTCATACAAAGGCATGTGGCAAAACCAGATTACTAAAATTTGTCATCAGAAAAGGTTAGGTTGAGGCAGAAGAGCTCAACCAGAAAGACACTCGAGATTTTGGTTTCTCCCTCTCTGCTACTACCCTCCCATCCAGTGCTCCTTGCCCTTCTCCAGCTAAACTCTTTCCCAGCTTTTGTATGCACAGTACCAGCTCATGTCCACACATGTCTGTGCTAGTTAATGTATAAAATTGTCTTACCAGCAGCAGCGTAGTGAGCAGACGATGAATTCCATTCCAACAAAATTAACAGCAGGGGATTTCCGACAAGATGGCAATAGAGTAAAACACAGTTCAGATACTCAAAGAAACATGGCAAGCCCAAAATAACCAAATACTGAAACACTGCCTGAAATACCAGTAGTGCTTTTCCAGAATTCAGCAAGATGCAACTTCAGGAAGGCAGTGAAAAACAGAAAAAGGTATTCTTCTAGGGAAAGGGCATGCAGAGCTCATTATAGAAAAGACATCTCCACGAAAGAAAGAAATAGGCTTCCTGCCTTTTTTTTAATCTATCACAGTAGCCGTTATCTAAAGTTTCCTCCACTTCTCCTAGGGTAGGACTGCTTAAAGTTTAAAAAAAAATCTCCTCCCAATAAATGAAGACTTATTTTGATAATGCTTTTCTCTATTTAGTTCTGCCTATCTTTCAAGTCAGTTTGGAAGCAAAGAAACAATATTACCAAAATAATAAATAAGTAATGAGAACTACTTTTTCCAATCCTTCCTTTTCTCTTTCCCAACATTAATTCCAGTGACTCAGACGTATTAAAGAGTCCAGAATATTTGTTGAGTCTGTTGCCTTTCTAAAACTTACTCGCTTTCCTGAGAAGCATTGAAACAGTAATTTTATACCTATTTTATGAGATTTCATAAACTCCATTCATCTTTCTGCTTATTAGTCAAGAGGGAAAAATTCCCAGCTGCAGAGCCTTAAAGCTCCACCTTGTGGAAGATGCCTAGAATATTCCAATAGGCTCCAGGGAAAAAAGGACTTCAAACGGAGCTTACAATTAATGACGTTTGATATTGACACTTTGTCATCCGTCACGCAGTAAGATAACCTCTTAAATGCATTCTATCCCAGCAGAAAAACAAGTAGTGGAGGATTATCAATAAAATGAAAATAAACAGCCACACCTCAAGTCCTGTGTCCAGTTCTGGGCCTGTCTATTCAAAAAAGACATGGAGGTGCTGGAGCATGCCCAGAGAAGGGCAACAAAGCTGGTGAAGAGTCTGCAGAGTTAAGTCTTACAAGGAGTGACTGCAGGATCTGGGCATGTTTAATCTGGAGACCTTATGGCTCTCTACAACTACCTGAAAGGAGGTTGCAGCAAGGTGGAGGTCGGTCTCTTCTCCTAGGTAGCAGGTGACAGGACTAGAGAACAGCCTCAAGATGCACCAGGGGAGCTTCTGGTGGGATGTCAGGAAGAATTTGGTCATGGAAAGGGCTGCTAAGCATTGGAATGGGCTGCCCAGGGAGCTGGTAGAGTCACCATCCCTGGAGGTGTTCAAGAAACTACTGGATGTGGCACTTGGTGTTGTGGTTTAGTTGACAAGGTGGTCATCGGTCAAAGGTTGTACTCAATGATCTTGGAAGCATTTTCCAACCTGAATGATTCTGTGAAACACTGGTTTTATTTTGCAGCAATGGAATAATCATCCTGCATTGAACCATCTTATTTCAAATGCAGCAGTCTAGAGCAGGTCTTGCTTTCATCTCGTTTGCTGGTTCTTGTGCACTGGACTTACTCTCTTTATAAGCAGGAAAACAGGTTATCACAGATACATCTGGACAAGGAGCGGACAACCAAAGAATACAGGAATCCTGCCATCAGGAATGGGTAAGTGACTAATAGAACGTCATCTTGCAATACTAGATTGATGGCAATTTCACACAGGTATTCCAAAAGCCTCCTCCAGGCACCTAATCCAAACTCAACTGAATTTCCACATTCAGCCATTCCTACAAGCTTGTACTGAGACCAGCCTGGCACATGGGCACGCTGCTGCCTGTGACTGTGCAGCTCGAGGACATTAAAGCCAACCGAGGCAGCACTGCCCTCTGCTGAAAGAGCCTGCACGGGAATACCAGCAGCTTCTCTATCAGTCTATTTTTCTGCATCATATATGTACCTCATTTTTCTTTCTCCCCTGTAAGCCTTTACGACCTCCAGGGTTCTGTTTTATCGTGGGTTTTTTTCATGTTGCCTCTTCTCCTTGAGGGCTACAAAGATGTCCAAGGGGTTTCTCAGTTCATACACTGTAACACCATGCCAGCACATACAGACTCCAGAAATCAAAGAGCTGCTGCACTAAAGCACTACAGGCACAGCTCATATTCTAAGCAATGTAAGAGCA